>JABUQX010048105.1:0-35000 GCA_015478945.1 Trachelipus rathkii
AGCGTTGTCCAATTTCCAAAACCCAATTTTTTTTAGGAACTTGAAAAATTTAAAAAATTTATATAATTATTTTTTTCTATACTCCCATCTGATCAACCAAATGACTATGTATCAGGTGTCATTTTTTTATAGTAGTCCGACACAGAATGACTCACACTCACCACACTATGAGTTATTTTATGAACTTAGATAAAGGTGTTTGTATATTCCGCTGAACAATTAGGGTGTATTGCGGAATATACTGTTCTTTGCGAGAATCATACATTTTCTCACAAAACACAAAAAAAACCCGTTTTTTAAAAAATTACCTTTTTTAAAAAAATTTTTCTTTTTGTTATAAAAAATAACAATTTATCATAAGTCAAAAATAGGAAGAATGCCATCTATGACTATAAAATAGTGTACACTATCTTTTCAGACAATCTCTCAGATGTTGGATTTACTCACAATGAGGTAGATAGTTAAATAATATCCTATCAATCATTCCACAAAACATCATTTACAATCACTACAAAAAAACAAATGGGTTTGAAATTGGAAAACGCGAGACAAAACTAAAAAATCGAAAATGTTCCTATGTTAATTATTGAGTATGTTACACAGGATACCGCTCATCTATTACCATATTTCTAAGTTTGCAATAGTCCATTTCGAAAAAATCTGAAATTAATTGATATGTATAAAATTTTGTCTCCAAAAACCATGAATTTTTGTATCCACTTAAAATTTAAAAATATGAAACTTCTTGAATGAACTCATACTCAGTCAAGAACAAACGCCAGTAAAAACCAGGACGTCTTATAGATCAAGGCAATAATAACCTTACTCCAAGTTTTCACTATTCTCATAGGATTCAAAGCAATAACCAGGGCTCTCTGAAATTCCCCGAAATATGATACTACTAATTCGTCCAATTTTTAGCTGTGAGTGGAGTAGGAGGATTGGAAAACAACATGGGCGCACTTACAGTTCCGAACGAAAAAAAATTGGAAGTCGTCAATACTTTTCTCAATATATTTAATTATATTACTACCTTCTATAATATTATATATATATATATACTATACTTATATACTATACTATTATTATATTATATATCACTTATATATCTATTAATTTATAAAAATTTTAATTATATATATTATATCAAAAATTATCTTCATACTGTACTTTTTCCTTACTACTAAATTCTTGTAAACAAACTAGTTTACTATTTATACCATATATATAATTATATTCACTTAGTCACTTATTTATCATTCATTTCGCATTTTAGCTCATAACTCTCTTTCTTCCTCTAGTGCACCACTTAGAAAAACATGAACCTTTATATACTCATGTAAATCATAGTTAATAATTAATCTTTACTGTGATTAACATAGCTTCACCATATATTATATATAATCTGAAATGCAACATTGAGTTATTTTACGACCTTTATTTCACCTATGGGCAGAGGTATAATATATATATATTAGTAGACTATATATATTTATACACACTCTCTATATATATACTACTATAATTATATATTATATATATTATTTTAATATATATATATATATATATATATTATATATATATATTATAATATATATAATATATATATATATATCCCAATATTTACTACATATATATATATATATATATTATATATATATATATTATATATTATATATTCATTATATCTGTCCGCTTTTCTTTATTATTACTTATTTTTATATAGTTCCTTTATTATTAGCTTTGATAAGTTAAAAAAATTGATTTATATTTCTTTTTCTCTTCCTAATCATTAATCCTTTCTCTTAAAGTATACTATAATATTATATATATAATATAACTACTATCATTTATGAATAACTTAACAACATCAATAATACCTATTCAATTATCTATTCCTGAAACCTATTGCTTTCAATTCTCTCATATTTTTATTATGCTCTATCCCTATATCTAAATATAACCATATACTGTTATACACTAAATTATAAGCCTATCCTTATGAAAAGTCTAAATACCCACGGCATATAATAATTATATCACTATATAAATATATAATATCAGATATATATAATATTATACTATATATATATATCCATTTTACACTATACATATAATATGCTTAACATAAACCAAATCTGATCTTTTGAACCTATATCCCCACACACATCAACACACTCAAAGAGACACATTAATACATACTAATATAAAATATTAAATTTTCAACTAATATAATATGATTTATATAATATAATATATATTATCTAATTTTATCTTAAACTTTATTAATAGGTTAAGTGTCAATAACTTTTATCCAATATCAAATTAACTTTATTTAAACTGTTAGAAAAATTATTCCTAAATAAAATCATTTATTTTCGATCTTTGCATGATTCTCTAATCATTTCATATATAGAAGCCTTGGGACACTCGATTTTGTTTACAAGTTATATTTTATTTCATCAAATTAAATAAGAATTATATCTCATATATTATTACTTAGTATATTTATGTAAATCATACTCTTATAATATATGAATTCCTATACTATTTTAACCTAAGATTTATGATTTTTATCTGCTACTAACAAAATCTTTTTCACACCTTCATCCTTCTCCAAATCTTTGTACTTTCAAATCAATAAGACTCAAAAAACTCTTTCTCCAAACTCAATATTATTTCACCTGCAGAACAGTCACAGTTCTTCCCTTCCACTAAGTACCACCACTCCACTCTCTTCTTCCACAACTCATATTCATTGGGATTAACCCCTTCTCCATTAAACACTGGACATAATTATCACTCTTTTTTCCGTCCATTGTTAACACACGTCCCCTCAGAGCGTAGCTTCGAACTACGCTCTGCTACCACTGATTAAATTAAAGGCCTATCAAAACTGTTACACAAGTAATCACACCCACCTCTATTAACCATATGACGGATTCCTATTATCTCAGTAAATAGTTTATACAAATAAAACGTACTTTTCATTTATTAGCTACCACTGTAGCTATTGGGTTATACAAGGGATACAATATTACTTTAAACGAATAGTTTGGAATATACGTCAACTATGTCCACCCAGGCTACCCTCCCCGGGCCCGAGCAGTGAAACCCTGTGTAAACGTGTGGTTTCTATTCCTCCCTACTCGGTGTTCCACCTAAAGAGGAAACCTTACAAATCCCTATTCTGTTTTGTCTTAAATAACTCTTGGGCCAAATACCCAACCATCTATACCTGGAAAGACAGAAACAAGAGTTAATTATATAAAAGAAATAAACAATAAAAAAGTGCTCATAACATAGCTTGTACATCAGCGTGCATGCTCATGCAATAGATCTTCACATAGGTAGACAAAAGCCGTGCAGGACAAACAAAGAACACATAAGAAGCTTGACAAGTACCCAAAGTAACATGCATGCCTGATTATATATATATATATATTATAAATACCAATAACAATAAATTTTATATATACACTTCTCTATATATATTATATTATATATATAATATTATATTTATTATTAATAATATATTTATATATTATTATATATATATTTATTATTATATAATATGCATTTATAGTGTATGGACTTCCATCGATTATAATTTTTAAGGTTATGATTAATTTATAGGTTTAGGTATTGGGTTGGGATTAAGGGTATAATGGAGTTAGGTTATGAGTTAGGTTTGACTATCTGAGGTATTAAGGGTTACTTTAAATGTATATTTTATACCTTAAAAATATACTTTATAATAATAATCAATTACTAATATTATTAGTGATCAATTAATAAACACTCTGACTCCGGCTCCGATTCCATCATTTATATAAATATATATACCCAATTATTATACTATATTAATATTATAATTATATATATATATATTAATATAATAATCTATAATTAATATTAATATATATATTATATAATATATATAATATTATATATATATTATTATATATTATACACATATATACATGATATTATATATATATTAATAGCGTCTATGAGTAATCTATTAGTGACTCGTATATCACTTTCCCAAGTTACAAAGATTTCTGCCAACGATATTAGTAACCCGTGGTTATAATATTTAATAATATATTATTATACTCAATTATTTATTTCATCTGTATCTTATAATTATGGTAATTTTAATATAAATATATTATAATAGGCTTATATATATATCTATAAATCTTAAGATTTACAAAAGGGAATAAATATTTTTAGAGAAATAATCTTTTTAGAATTTACAAGATAATTAAATACCTCATATTATTAATTAATATATTCCATAATTATTCGAATATATTTATAAATCACTAAAAAATTATTCTTAACTTAATTTTTACGGGATAATAGTAATATTAAAATAGTACTTATATATATTATTAAATATATATATTATATAATCTATAATTAATAAATTATTATTTAATTTTGTTATAATACGTATTCATGCTTTTTACGAATGAGTATATAGTCTATAAATATTTATATAGATAGTAACTTATATTTTTAAATATCAATTTTCTATCATGAGTGTTAGATAAATTATTAGATAAATTATTAGATAATTATTTTGAAGTATAATATTCATAGTGATATTTTTTATTTAATTCTATAGTTTATATAATTTAATATATTAAAATTTTATAAAATAATTAAATATGACGTACATATATAAATTATAATAAAGTATTCAGATCACAAGACCTAAATAAATAATTATATTCAATTACAATAAAACATTCATCAATATAAACCATGTTCATTAATACTATGTGTGTATTTTAATTGATTATCTTTATAAATATTATTTATTATATTTATGTTATATATTATTATTTTTTTATAGTTTTGTTATTTTTTATTATTTATAATTTGCATAGTGTGCCATATGGACGTATGTTATATATAATTAGTATAATATAATAATATCTGATTATCAAGATATTTATGATATATATAATGCAAACTAGGGGTTTTGCGTCTTATATTCTCTATTTTTATTATATAACTATTTATATAACCTATTATATAATAGTATAACTAATTCAAATTTAGGCCTTTGCAATATATACTATTACTTATATATATAAATTTTTTAGTAACATTATATTACATATGTTCATACTAATGTAGTAAATATAATTATAATTACTTATATATAATAACTATAATATTATATATATATATATATATATATATATTATAATATATATCTTTTTATATATATATATAACTCATTATATATATTATATAATAAATTAGTACTTATTTATAGTGGTTCATATATATAGATGAACCTATTAATATATATATACTAGCATATTCTATGTGATAGTATGACATGCTCACTAATTATCCTAATATCTAAATATCTCTAGTTATATATATATATTAAATAATAAGATATTGATAGAGTGGTAGTATATATATATTAAAAATATTAGAAAATAATTCATATATTATAATATTTAAAAATTTTCTTCTTTTACTATAGTAATTACTTAGTATATAATGAGGTGGGGAAGGAGGTGAGGAGGAAGGAGAGTAGAGTGTAGTGGATGGTTTTTCCATTTTTACTCTCCCGGTAATCCAAAACCTTGTACCGTATCCACCTCCTAGAATAAGAGAGAAGCGCCGAGCCTGATCCGCCCGACCGTCGTGGTTTGCGGGCTTCGAGAGTCACCTTATATTGATGAAGAATATTGAACTAATGTACGAGTTCCATGATCAAAAACTAGGAGGCATATTTACCTATACTATTATAATTAAATACATAATATAGTATCTATATCTGATAAGAATATTATAGCTATATACTAATATGATATTTATACTATATATACCTACAACTTCGATAAATTAAAATCATCTAAATAAATATAAAGCCTTGTAATATTAGGCTATCGTCATGGACTTCTAGCACCACTGTTATTGCTTTCAGAACAAATGATTTATTTGAAAATTTATTATTATTATTAGTTCAGAAATATAATAAAAAATAATAGAAAAGTCTTAAATAGTGTAAACTTATGATCATATATTTATATAATTTACATATACGATGTATAAGATAACCTTACTCTAGAGTAGTGCTATTTTTTCAGCGGCGCCAAGGGACCCGCCACATTGCCTGATATGGCTTTTTATTTTTCTCTCATTTGCGCATTGGTAATAGGGAAGAAAATGAATATTTTTTTCTTTTTTTAAGGGGCTCGAGCGCGTAGGCGATGGTGCCGCTCGTTGGTGCCACTTGTCAAGCCAAGACAGAGTGCCATCGGGGTCAGCGGGCTCGAGCAGATTTCCTACTCTTTTCTTATCTTTTGAGGTTTAATTGAGAGAGTTTTTATACATAGTTAAAAAAAAAGCAAAGACATCGATAAAAAGCAAGTTTTTGTAGCTCTGTGCGATCATTGGGTCCGTAATAATAATTCATAACAGAAATTCTTAAAACGTCGTACGAATTTGATGCAATTTTTTTTTAATTTACTAATTTTTTTATACAGTTACGCTACCGTTTTAATGTCTTTTAACAATTTATTTGTTTCTTAATTATTCAATTTTTCCAAATCCTAGATATTTAACTGTCCGAATTCCATAAATAAATATTCATCCGATTTATGATTACTAATAACTTGTTATTACTTTGTTACCTGTTTTGTCATGTGTGTGTGGAGAACTTACACTATTTTCTGTGGGTTCCTGTATTTTTGACATGGAAATTCCTGAAGGACAGGTTCCAGAATTTTCCTAACGATATCCTGGAGGATATTTTTAGGATTTATCCTTCAAAAAATTTCCTCTGGAGCTCACGATAATAAATTCACCTTAGGGAAACTGAGGCCATGTCCTGTCTCTAAATATTCCTTAGTGAAATTTTAGGAATTGTGGCATAATCTTGTGCCCATATAAATTTCACTAGTGTGGCTTACCACACCCAGGACCTTTTTTTGCTGGGTAGATTGGAGAGCAGGTGGGTGATTTTGAGAGACTGGATAATTTGCGTGAGGTTATCTCTTCTACTTTTCTTAAAATATACTTGTGTGTATTTAACGGGAATAAGGAGTGAAAAAAGTTAGATCTTAATAAAGAGATCTATGAGAGAGTCGGAATCTATATGCAATACAAGAGTGTACAGCTCGAACGAATTATAGTACAAGTTACTCGAGATGATTAAATAAATATATAAACGGGTCTTATATCAACTGTTACATTTGAATAGAGAGTGGAATATGAACTGAAAAAATTCGATAGGCTTATCGCCGGATGAGTAGTCTTTTTTTCTACCTATCGAAAGTTAAGTAGAAAAAATCAATGATTTTATTTTTTATTTTTTTTATTCTATCTGAGATAAATATCTAATGTGGTGGAGAGTATTACGATGTTCATCCTCTAGTGTGAAGTTTATATTAGCCTAGCTGAGAATTCAATATCGTATTCCAAAAGTATGATATTCGTTGTGAATTACTGAGCTAAACTATAAGCTAGACAATGATGTTTTTTCACCCACGTCTACTTTTTGTAGTGTGAAATTTGGTTTGCCAAGAGGGGGGAACAATTATTAAGCAAAATCATGTTCTTAACCTTTTATCTCTTACTTAAAATTACAGCCACCTTAGGGAGTGAACCCCCCTGGTGCTCAGCTCGAGTTTGTCTGTATTAGAGTAAAAAATCATTACTCCGACTTAAAGAGACACATTTAATGTTACATTCGATACTCCCTACAAGTTGTTTGTAGTAATCAATCTATATACTCTCTCTGTCTATATCATATAAAAATACACACCATGCTGACTCTTAATATGCGGATTATGATATTTACTGGCAGCGAAACGAAAAATATGTGGTCACTCTGAAGAATAATAGCATTTGTCATGGGGATATTGGGGATGTGATATGGAGGATTGGTCGGGGACGCCATATTGGCGTATTGTCTGTAAAATCGGATATTAAAAAGCCAGTCTTACTGTCATAACTATAAGATATATGGAAGATTTTTTATCTTTTTCGTGTCTATTTGACCTCTTAAGACAGCTTAACAAGAGTGGCTGGACAATTAAAGGCTTCACTGATAAACAAAGAAGTGGTAAGCTAAGTACAAATTTTTGTTGGTGAAATATGTGAGTTGGAATGCTAAAGGGTCTCGATCAATATAATCTTGGAGCGGATATCATTGTATTTTGTGTATCACTCGAGGTAATATTTACTGCGATTTGTGTTCAGTTTATTAGTACCAATAATTCAGGTTTGCGGAGGGAGCCGTGGTGCCCGAAAACTTCAAATCTATTGGGTTATCGCATTTACTTTAGAGATCATTATATTTAGGAGAGGCCTTTTAAAATAGTTGCGGTAGAGAACAGAGGGTTAATCGCCTTTCTTATTCGGCGATAGTGTGAAGGGAGAGTATTAAAATAAGTGCTTTTTCAGTAGTTACTCTATGGGGTTAAAATTTGTGGTGTCTCATAGAACTGACATTTCTTTTACTTTTACTTGTTATGACCTGATTATTCGCACTGAATCATATAATACTAAATGTATTCTAAGTGTACTAAATGTATAGTACTTGTATATAGCATAATAATTGAGGTAGGATACATTCTTTCTACTGGGTGATCTTTACGATGACAGAAAAATCAAAGTTTAAGAGCACTGTAGAAAAATCTTTTCATTAAACGAAAGTGAACTGACCTACCATACCAACAGAAATTGTAAATAAATACCATATTACTGTAAGCTATTTTAGTATCTTTGTTAAGGGTAAATAGTGCCATCTTATGAAAGTCCTCGTCAGACTCTAGCCCACATCTCTAACGAGCAACTCTTGCTAAATCATACTTTTTTAGTGACTTAGTAATCCCTTCTCTATATAGGATTAGCACAAAATGCTCGTGATGAGCTTTTCTTGTGTAAGTATTAATTTCATTCACTACCAGATACCACTTGTATCACTATTAGAAACTAAGAAATTCCCGACAATAGAACTTGGGCATCAATCTTACAATTAAAGGCATATATACTCCTTTAGGCACTTCTATACTATTTTTATCTATATATATCTATAAATACTATATATACCATTGAGGAAATAGTAATTATAATATTCATGGTTATAATAGTTGTAGTAAAAATATCAAATAGGAGCATATTACTTACTTATACATTATAACAATTTTTTGTCTTTATTTAAAAATTAAGATAAAGTCTATTATATAATTTATAGTATTATCGATAATATATTATATATATTATATATTATATTATAAGTGCATGAGCTATACCTCTAAAAATCTTATAGATACTAGATTAATAAGTAATAAATAGGTTAGGGATTATTGTGATACCCGGTTAATTAGTGCTAATTTCCTTAACTTCTATAACGTAAGTTTATGATGTAAAGAATAGTTTGATGTATCTATCTTTATCATATATAATACCATTATGGATTAGATAATCACTATAAAAATATTAACATTTATAACTGGAGGTTCTTTCTTCTTATCCTACCACCTTTCCAATCATAAAATTTCTTCAATAAATATTAGTTCTAACTTTGACTATTCTATAATATCCCTAATTATTCAACATAACCTCAAAATATATGGCGGGTAAACTTGCCCCACCCTGTCCTACCCCTCATAGGTTATACTGACGCCCTAGAACTTTATAAATTTCCCTCACTAAGTAGTTGGAATAGATCGCATATGCTAATAATGATACCATACCTATTTACCAGAAAAAAGATTGATAGCTTATATATATATATATATATAGAATCATCTATTGATTATTATCACTTCTATAATATATAACATATTTGCTATTTATATTTTAACTTCTAAACTTATTAGTTATTAATATATCATTATCTTAAGATTTTGAACATCTTAAATTTTAGGCAAATAACAATATATCATAATTAATATCCTTTAGATATCATCTATTAAGAATCTTAATTCTACTTGTACTTACCTTTTCTTTATTCTACGATTATAATCCAGATTAAATTTGAGGCTTTATTTGGTTGCTTGTAATGTATATTATCTACTTAATCATACATTAAGGTAGATATTTAATAACTTTATTATCACTTATTTAATACCACTTACGATTGTGTGGTATATTCGGTTGTTATTTGGGTTAGCCCGCGCTAACAGGGTGTTTTTAGTATAGCTTATAATCCTGGATGGGGATAAGACCGTTGTGTGCGGTGACCCATGCTTGATCTACTAGGATGTCAGGTATGTGAATCGACAAGTCTCCAATTTATTTTATGTCTATGTTGAATGATCTATTCTTTTAATTGCCTTTCATTGCTTGGATTGATATATTAGAGCTAAAACGTTCTGTCTACAGATCTATCCTACCTGGGGGCCATGAAATTGAAAAACGGACCCTGCAAACCCACTTGGTGGTGCCTCAAGCTCGGTTCTCGCGTGACAGTGTGGGTTTCTCTCATGTTTCCTGCGATATATGTCTTTTCCCCTGTTGAGGTCACTCTATTGTGTGTGCTTATACCCCTTTCCTTTCAAATCCCTCTTGTCAGTAGGGGGTAAACACGTTTCAAAAAAGTTGGTAGCAGAAAAGGTGAGTTGTTTGATGAGGATGCACTGATGATCGTTTGCAGTGTCTTGAGTGTATTGTGTCTAGGGGCTTTGTCGGAAAATTAGTAGGTTGTAGGATGTGGTTTGGCTGTTGTGAACTAAGAAGTGGGGGCGAACGAGTGTCTCCATACCTGATAATAATTCACTGTGCGGCCTACTCATCTCGTACTCTTCTTTATTAATTCTTTCTCTCGAGGCGTTTGTTCGATCTTTATCTATTTTTTGCTTTTCTTCTACTTCTTCTTTTTGTCTCCACAATCTTCCACCTCGTCTAGCCGGTGCCGCCGGAGTCTACCGAAAAAATTTTGCTCCTACCAAGAATGAAAGGAGTGATGGTTTCGTTCGGAGTAGTTATACTGAACTGTGGATTTTAATTTCTGTTGAAATTGTTGACTCTTATTTTTTTTTTTCTTTTTCCAGGGTTATACCCGAGTGCTGATGCCACCAGGTCAACCAAGAGGGTAAATTTTCTTTTTTTGTTTAAATTTTTTTGATTCTGCTTAGAATGGTGCCCATCTAATAAAATTTGGAAAGAAGCGTTCCTTTTAGCGCCTGAACACGACGTGAAACAGGTTAATTATATAATTTTTTTTATCTTATTCATTTTGTTTATTATTTACACTTATTCTCCTTAATATATACTGATAGATATTATTACTCTTTGTATCGTTCTTATTATTATTTATATATTGTAATGATATTCTAAGAGTAAGATGTTCTCCTTTGTGAAAAGGTTTTTGTTTTTTTCCTATATTTTTTTTTAGCTTTCTGGTTTCGTCGTTCATGTCCTCGAATAAAGGGTTTGAGTTGTTGTGGTGTCGAATACAGAATTTCAGAGTTGCCCGGTGGAGAGAAGAACATCACTTGGTATCTCGGTGTCCAGAGACATCACGGTAAGCGTGGTAAGTTAGATAATATTATTCTTATAAGCTTTATTATCTATTTGTGGTAAAATTTTATATATAAAAAATAATAATTCATCAATTATATTTCGCTTCAATAGCTTTCTAATTGTTAATATGGTTATATTTTTTCATGCTATGAGAATCGAAAGATCATTTTACGGTGTAATCTGTTTTTTCTCTTACGTTGGCCTGTTCTCTTCTTTTTCAGTTTGAACGGAGCATTGTCAGGGACTTTGAGAGCTCTATTGCATAATCTCTCGTGTTATCTATATTATTGAAGACATAAAAAACTGATAAGTTTAATCCCAGGTCAAGGTGTTATCTATTTTATCTTATTTAAATTTGCAATTAATTTGTTTTATTTCTTTGTTTGATGGTTTTGGTAATGTTTTTAAATTCTTCTCTTACATGACCTCTGACGATATGATTTATATATTTAAGCGAATAAAATCTGCCCTTAATTCATGGCTCACTTATAACTTATAAACAAAATATATATACATGATATCTTGCAAATGTATATTCCACTACAAATTGCGACAGTTGGTTTAATTCTACGCATTATTTATTGCAATAAGCAAGCGGCCTCAAAGAAACCTGATGTTTTCAGTTTTTAAGATTTCTTGGCGGGGAATTAGTAGGGCCTACTTTGATTCTTTTTCCTCTTCTCAGTTTTAAGTTGAGCTTTGGAGTCAACTCCAACTCTATACATATTAATTAGATGTGTGATTGGCGGCTTCCATCTATTTGCTTCTTAGGGCCCATATCCTAAGCCTTTGTATGTGAGATATCTTATTTTTTTATTAAGAACTTGAATATTCTGATAAGAATGATTGATTGTAACTCTTTGGGTAGTAAGAGGGACAAAACGTGGAGTTTCTTGGGGATTGTCATTGGTATTTATTTGGTATTATATTCTTCTAATTTTTGCCCTACACAGGTTTTCATATTGTTAAGAAACTGTTTTTTTGTTCTCCTCTCCCAGGTCTTTTTTGGTATTTATCGGTGGGGCGTAGTTTCAATAGTGCCTATTAAGAGGACTTATTATTGGAACCCTTGTTTCTAACCTGTGGGGCAAAAACCTACCTCTCTGTACGTTTCCGGGTCACTAGCGGAAGTCTTGAACGGGCCTTGATCTCCGCAACTTCGCAGGAGAACTTTAAAATTATTTAATATAATAATATCATAAATAAGTGAATAAATATTGAAATACAAGAGAAGGAAATTATGAAAATACTAAATAGGAAATATAGACGCACTCGACAGTAACAGAAATAATTGAAACGAAAAGGAAAGATGTCTATATAGCGATTAATATGGACAGCACTCTATAGACAGCAAGGACTCTGTATAAGATTGAATACATGATCGAGTTGACAACACACACACACTAAAGTGAACAATTAGAATATTAAGAAATTAAAAAAGCTGAAAATTGATAAAAATTTGAAATAAGGAACTATTAATGAGAAAAAAAATAGAAGAACTTAGCCCCCCCCCTAACTATTTTATAATTTGTATTTGTATTATATTTTGTATTTTTTAGATTATATGTTATATAGTTATACTCAGTGATGTTCTTGAGATTTTCTGATGCAATTGAAAGGATTAAGTGTTTATATTATTTACCAGGATCTACGTTTTCTTCTTTAGGATTAAGGTTAAAACTTTTTTGTATTATTAAGGTATTTTTATTAATTTAATTTAAGAAGTTCCGTCAATTGGCTGAAATTGTATTTATTTGAGTATCGTATCGGACGGGTATCGGTATTGGACTGAGTTTTTCTTAAAATAGGTATCGGTATTGGGTTATTGTCGGTGTCGGTATCAGACTGTATCAGTATCGGTATTAATACTGTTGTTGTTGTCTTGTTTGTTTTTTTCTTAAATAATTCTATTGGTTTTGTTTGTTCTGTGTTTTTCTTTTTTTTTGTCTTCCTGTGTTTTATTCTCTCGTTAGGTAGACCACGACAATTTGGAATGTGAGCGGGATTCGAACCCTACACATATTGTGGAGATCGAAACAACTCATATCATTCACGCCCCAACGTGGGCCTTCTTGACGGAGGACAAGGGGACAAATAGACAGTAAGAATGAGTACAGTGAGGAATTGAAGTTAGAGGTTGAAAGATGGAAGGAAGCGATTCACAGAAGGAAAAGAAGAATTGGAAGATTAATTTGGGGGATTAGAGTGGAGAGTATTGGTTCAGGCCGGTAATGAAGAGAGATGGAAGAACCGAATGGAAGAGAGAATGGAAGAGAAATTTCTTCACCGAGTGGATGAGTTATGGCCTCTCGGTGATGACCTTATTAAATCGAGGGGTATTTGAGATAGAAGGTGAAAAACAGAAGGTAACCTCTTCTGCCTAGATAGTAGATAAAATCCTAGGATACTGATATAGACCGCTACTGGATAAAATAGAGAAAGGGAATGGTGGACAGGTTGTGAATGGAATTAGAATTGGTTTGGATGAAAAGAAGGTGAGAAGAGAGTGAAGAAGACAAGAAGAAAGAGAAAAAGGATAAGAAGAAGAAAACGTCAAAGAATAGAAGGCATGAAAGAGAGTGCTAGCTAAGAGTAAGAGTATAGACTTTTTATACAGCAGTACGAATGAGGAAGGGGAGTGATTGAGGGTCAAGATACAAGGTCAACAGAGTCGTCCAGTTCTTCCAATGTCAAAGTTCTAGGCGTGTCCTTATCAGAGACATTCCTAGGATCAGCAATATAATGTTTATGGGACTAAGGATGTGGGTGAATTTTTCCTGGAGTAGAAATATTGTAAGGAGAAATTCGATGAAAATAAAGTGTTTCCGTTAAAGGAGTTAGGGGAGTTTTTTGGGAAGGACGAATGCTTGATTTTTATAAGGCGATTGCTAGTATGGGTGAGCCGAGGGTATGAAGTGGTAAAAAGAAAGAATATTGGCCAAGTGGAAGAGGTGAAAGGAGGGGTAAAATACTCGAAAAGTGCATGATTTCGATAAAGCTAGAAGGGAAAAGAGTGAAAGATTAGATATGTATGCACATCGTTTAGAAACATTGGCACGAATGAAATTTGGGAATGAGGATGTGAGTGATAATAAAAGGTTATTGAAGAAGTTTTTAGAAACTTCCAACTGCAGTGGCAGAATTTATAAATGCAAGGAGAAAAGAGAAAATGAGATGGGCGGGAGAGCGACTACGTTGGAAGGATGTGTTGGAGATAGTAGAGGATCGAGAGTTTGAAACGAATGAAAGAGAGAGAGAGGAGAATGAAAGACGGGATGTTTATAGTGGCCAGGGGAGTGAAAGGAGGGGTTCAACGCCTACTCAGAACAAGTCATTAGAGATGCTCATGAGAGCAAACCCTGGTAGGTGATGGGTGCAAGTTTTTTTAGAAGATTTTTATGGAGGTGGTGGAGGTAATGATAGACAGGTGAACTAGCGGGTGACGTGTACTGTAAATAGACCCAGTGGGGGAAATGTAATATTGCAATAGTGAAATGATAGAGGCGGTTATACAAGGGAATGTATAGGAAATGTGATCGGAACAGAGAGAAATTGTAGATAATTAGGAACGTTGAAGTGTTTCAGATGGGGTAAGATGGGACAAATGATTTCAGAATGCAAGGTGGCTAATGGAGCTTCGTTTCAGTTGTGGGCAAGTGGGCAAGTGGGCCATATGTGCAGACCCGCAAAGGGCTGGGTGTAGGAGGTGAGGAGGTATGGACCATTGGGTACGTGATTGTCAGCAGGGTGGAAGAGTGAGAAAGCCTGTATGTGGGAATTGTGGAATTGAGGGGCATTTTTCAAGAATGTGTAGAGCCCCTCAGAATACATGTACTCAATGTGGGCAAATGGGGCATGTAGCTGGAATGTGTTGGAGGATGAGACGGCAGGGAAGTGTGAATCTGTAACAGGAATGTGAATGAGGTGGTAAGTATCAATAATCAGGTTAGGGGGACTGGACGGGGAAACTGATAAGAGCAGGGTTCACAGATGGTGGGCCCTCATCTGTGAATGGAGTGCAAATGGTACAACAAGGTGTAAAAGTATGGATGTGTTTTTGGCTAGTCAGGTAGATGAGTGCATGAGTATTAAAGTTTCTTGTGGGGGTATTCAGGTGAGAGCTTTGATTGATACTGGGTGTATGGTTAGCGTAGTGTATAAAAGTGCATATGATAGAATGAATATAAGGGTGGACCCAGAAAGAGTCAGGGAAGGGGATTATTTAGGGGATAAGTGACATGATGATACCAGTAGCAACTAAATTTAGGGAGGGTGTTAGGATTGGTGGAATTGGTATGGAAGAGATTGAGTTTTATGTGATTGACAGTATAAATGAGAGTATGATGTGTTATTAGGTTATAAGTTTATGAGTATGAATGGGATAGTTATCCATCCAGATCAGATGTAAAGAGAAAAGGTGAATAAAAGAGGGGAGATGTCAGATGTTATGTTGAATAAGGTAGGGGAATGTGAAAGTGAAATTGGTAAAAGGTGTGGAAGTGTTTGCTTTGGAAGATATGTCTTTGAAGACAGATGAATGAAGTGGTTAGTGTGAAAGTAGGGTGGAATACGAATGTAGGTGTGGTGTAGACCAGAATAGAATGTTTCTGGTGGATGGTTATGATGCTAAATATAAGTGAAAAAGGGAATTGACACATGTGCCTTTACGGGGATAAAACTTAGGTAAACTGAAGATACATCCAAGGGTTGTCGTAGCAAAAGCGATGCACTGAATGTGAAAAAGAATGACGAGCTGAGAGGTATCAAACAAGGGTTTGGTGATGGTGGTTGCAGTTTGTATTCGGTTTTTGGTTGTAGAGCTATTCAAGAGGGAATGAATGCGTGTTTGCTGGTGAGTATGTAGAAGACAGGTATTGGGTGTATGATGGAATGGTGAAAAAGTGAGATTGCTTTTGAAGAGCTGCAATGTGTAGTGTATTGTGTATGAGCGGATATGAGAGTAAAGAGCGAAAAGATTGTATGAATGTTGTGGGAGAGAAGGAAGGCCTTAAGCCAGAGTGATGATTTTAGGGGTGCACAATTACCAGAGTTCCGGATTGTATTATCTGAGGACATCCCCCATATACCATGGTACGACCGTTCGCACTTCCTCCTCCTGTTGCGCAAGAGATTTAAGAGCAGTGTGAAGAATTGGAGCGAATTGGTGTTTTAGAAGAGAGAGTTCCATGGAATATTTTGATTGTGCCTGTGCGAAAGCCTGATGGAAGATTGAAGTTATGTATTGATTATCGTAAGGTGAATGAAAAAACTGTGAAAGATCAGTTTCCGATGTGTGTATAGTATGTTTTTACGAAAATAGATCTGGTGCTGTGGGTATTATCAGATGCCAGTGGAAGAGAATAGTAGGTGTGACTGCATTTTCAACTGCCAAAAGACATCAATTCTGAAACCTAAGTTTCGGACTTGCTAATGCTCTGGTGTTTCAAAGGGCAATGAATGTGGTCATGAATGATTTTCCCAGTAAAAATGTGATGGTATTTATAGATGACATATTAGTGATGACCGAGTCCTTCCCTGAGCATTTGAAGTTAGTGAATGATATGTTGAAAAAGTTGGAGGATGTGGGTATAAAAGTGAAAGTTGAGAAATGTGAATGGTTTGCGGATGAGGTTGAATTTTTAGGACACAAGGTTAGTGCGACTGGGTTGAAGAAAGCGGAGAAGTTTGTTGAAAGGTTAGGAAATTTTCATAGACAGGAATGTTAGATGAAACTTAAGAGGATTTTTTGGGTGTGGTAGAATTGGAAGGAAATTTATGAAGATTGTTCAGGTGTGATGAAACCTTTGACTGAATGGACTGGGAAAAAGAAAGAGTACAATTAAATGAATAAAGCATTTGAGAATTGAAAGCGAAAAGTTGCAAAAGATTGTGGAAGCTAGCAATACCCTGATCTACGGCGAGTATGGCCAGAGCCACTGGAAGTGCATAGCAGATGCATAGGTGGGTAATTTGTATGAGGTTCTTTGATGGCAAGAGCAGGTTGATTTGACGGGGATTGAAAGAAAATGAGTGACTGCAATATGTTCGAAAGGCATTTAGTATGACAGAGCAAAAGTATTCCACGATTGAAAGAAGTTGGCCTGCTATTTAGAAAAAGGTTTTGTACACTGAGAAAAAATATGGCGCTAGGCTTCAAAGTACTTGATCCGTTTTATTTGTTTTGCGATAGGAACCCCTTAGATGGTATTTGCAAGCGAATAGATAGAACGAAGTTGACTAGCCGCACACTGAGCACAGGCAACGCACATTGGAACAACCAGATTTGGGATGCATATCACTTGATATGTGAATCAGACGTATAGCTCTGCGCTAGCAAAGCAAATCGTGAATGCAGATTTGATGCGCTAAGAATGACCCAGTGGGAGTGGAGGAATGAAATAGACAAAACTAGTGAACCAGGATACCTGAAGAATTTAACACTAAGGGATAAAATGAAAAAAGAAAAAGAACGTCAGAGGAAGAAGGAGGAGCTGATTATAACAAAGTGAATAAAAAAATGACTTACATCGGTTTAAACGTAAAAGATATTAAACTAAGATAAATTGATATATAATTAATCAGCGCTGAAGAGTACTAAAATATGATGGAAAGATCCTATATCGAGTGTAGAAAACCTGAGCAAATGGGACAATTAGGAACGAGCACGAGACACAAGATAAAATGTGAAACAACAATATAAGGTTATGTGTACTAAAGTTAAGAACTGTAAGCCTGATTTAGACATCAATAGCTCTTTAAATGTATGGGAGCGAAAATGCTACCAAAGGAACGGTTGTAAATAGCCTGCATTTACAGCAGAGAGAAACACAAGGTCTTAAACTTTAAATAAGGAAAACACATAAGCAAACAGAGGGCGGTTACATTAAAACACAACAAAAACTTTTATTACTTTACTCTAAATCATAAAAGCACAACACAATTAGGGACAAAAAAAAACACAGATTAATGCGGACGCGGACAAAAAAATGAGAAAGCTGACTTTACACAGTAGATATATATGACGTGTAGGATAACAATAAATAAATAATGAGACAGAATAACTACGAGAACACACGGTTATCACTAAAAGACGCTGATTAGTTGGAACACACGTAGGAACGCTGCGAAAAGAGTGTATTATTGAGGAATGTAAAAAATGAATTTGCTCCAAGGCAGAAAATTGAAAAAGAATAACGTGATACTATAGACAGACCACTCACAAACCGGGATGAGTAGCAAGAATGGCCAATAGAAAAGCAGACACGGATGGAGCGCACAGGCTAAATAACTATGGTGGAGATTGATTGACACTGGGGTATAACTCACAGAATATTCTTTAAGATAAAAATGCATCTGATAGTACCAAATCATAGATATCGATGCATTGACTGAGAACGAATTGCATATATTCGGTTTATACTCTGTTTGCCGGATTACCAGAATTTTTTAAGAAAAAATAGGCGATTGCACATAAAGATAATAACACACACAGACAGAATGAAGAATTCGATCTGAAAGGGAATCAAGGTTAGTTAGAATGCAGAAAAGGGAAGGATGCGATGTGTGGGCTGATTATGTGAGGAAATCCAAAGGTGAGAGTTGGTGTGAGGTAGAATCACAGACAATTGACACTAAGTATAGAAACAGCAAATTACACTCACGAAAGATAAATGACAAGAGGCACAATAAGTCTATGTTATGATGCATTGATGAAACATCGACATAAGATTTGTCAGGTAAGAACGTTTGTAGAATGAGAATCAACGATATGACATAGAAGACTACTCTTATAGGATAATTATTTGCACACAACAAATTCAATGATAGCGAACAATGATGCGATTATAATTACATAATTAAGCGAAATCTAGAAGAGAGGATGAAAACATATGTATGCTAACAATCTACTCTTCATCGTGGATTCGAGAGAACAAAGCGAGATAAACGATCGGATCAATAACGTGACCACATACAAGTTAAGAGTCTGCAGAAAAACATGAGCACAAAACCCATTCTAAATTATAAGCGAGAAGTAGATAACTAGAAACGTAGTTCTCACACCACTTAGGTTGCGACACCAAAATAGATCGCAACACGACTGTAGCGACTACGCTGAGTATAAGTTAGACAACGGAAAATATAAGAAAGACAAATCGTATGTAAAACATCTGCATGTCACTGACGAACCACTAAAATGGACACACGTGACGATCATATCTAGATATATACATCAGAACACAACCACAAACAGATCTTGATATAGTGCTTCTTTGAGCAGCTGAAACAATAAGATGTGACGTCATCGCTAGGAAACATCGGTAGTAGATGCGAGTAGATCATAATAGTCAAGCACTATAATAATACGTAAATGATGATAGATGTAGATACATGGAATCTAGTGTGATGGGGCTAAGGTAGTGAGAGAAGTGTTGTTGCCAATGTATGTGTGTAAACCGAAGCGAATGTTGAGTGATAATTCACTGGTCAACAGTGAAAAATTTTCTGAATTAAAAATTGCTATTTCCTAATCATTTCAACATGGAGAAAACGAAATGACCTTGAAAATTTCGAAATAGCTCGTCGTTTCCAGATATTACCAACTTATGAAATTGGCGGTTGGTTTTGCGAATATTTCGTGAAACTGAATCATAATTGTAACTTTATTATTAAGGAATGAGAAGGCCACATAATGAGTTTATGATTTAATGTAATGATAGTTGATAAAGAAAATTTAGTATGTAAAATAATGAAATACATATATTACCTTTTAATACACAATGTAAATATATAACCCTTCAGTATATGGTGAGGCATGGCAGCGTTACAAATGTATAGACAGCAATTGGGAACCTACAGTTAGTTGGTCGTCTGTGCTAACATGTGGATAGACTGTGTATTTTCTTGTTTTTATATATGATATATATATATATATATATATATAATATATATATAATATATATTATATATATTAATTATAATATATATTATACTATATATATATATATATGATATATAGTATTATATATATATATATCTTTCAGAAAACATTTCCCTCAAGAGAACTCACTTGTCAAATTTAAAATAACGGGAGAATCGCACAGCATTGCAAAAATTCAGCGGACAGTTTATGTACGAGTGTGTCTGGTACTTTTTTCTGACCAAAAACGTCGATTATCCCAATCCATAAAGGCTGCATATCACGCATATTTCGGTATCCAGTTAGGAGACAAGGACAAGCACTGGGCTCCGACACATTGTCCTGCAATACATATGTGCTGTGCCGCCTACGCAGATGGATTGAACAAAACAATACATTTCTATGGCGCTTTTGCCATATCCATGATTTGGAGGGAGCCCTCAAATCATGTAAACGATTGCTATTTCTGCATGATACCTCCCGTCAGTCATGGCATGTGAAGAAAAAAAAGCGACTGTAAAGTACCCTAAAATCCCGTCAGCCATCCCACCAGTACCCCATGCAGACGGTTTGCCCATACCAATTCCTCCAGGGGTACACTACAATCTGGAGTCAGACGTTGCTGAGGATTGTGGAAGTGAAGAACACCTTGTCCTTCCTCATCAAAAAAGGTGGGGGGGGGGGGGGGGCTGATCCCACGATTTTGTGAAATTGACACTCAAGCCAAAATTTTTTTGTCAAGCTGGATTAAATGATTTAAGTTACGTCGAGACCTAGATCTTACTATCCTATAATCAAGTTTGCGAGGAGGCTTTGGCATCTAAAGAGACTTCAGAAAGGATCTTCCTACTACTAATGTTAAATGTATCCACATACAGGCTAAATCGGGCCCACCACGATCTGGAATCAATACTTTCAACAATGAAAATTCTTCTTGTTGCCTGTTGTGAGTTGCCTGGTTTGATGAATGCTTTGCATTTAGAATACAACCCAAAGAACTGGAGACTATTCATAGATTCTTCTAAGATAAGCGTTTAAAAGCTGTCTTGCTACATAATGGCAATTCTCTCCTTTCAATCCTATTGGACATTCTGTGCATATGAAAGGAACGTATGCAAATATGAAAGGCACTTCTTATTGGCCAATTAAATACAGGCAGACCATCGCTGACACGCTTTGTGAGACTTGAAGGTCAATTGGCAATACTGTTGGGACATGCAATTAGGATACAACCAAGTACTGCTGTTTCTCTGTATACTGGGATAGTCCGGCGATAGGTTCCTTCTATTACAAACGTAAGGTCTGTGCCAGCTAGGGAAAAATCTCTTTGCAGGTGAGAGAAAATGTTAGCATCCCTCTCTGGGTAGACAAGAAACAAAATTCTTCTTGCCACCTTTCACATCAAACTTCTGGACTCATAAAAAACTTTGGTGAGAGGGAATGTATCAGAATTGAGACCGATTTCAGTACCGATTCCAGAAACCGATTTCCAAAACTCAGTGATGCTAAAGTTTAAAGAAGGCATCTCATTGGGACGGCAAATTCCGTAAACTTCTTAAGGATGTTAACTTTGGGCTAGTTCTTGCTGGCCATGGGAAAGCAGCATGGAAAGCATTTAAAGATGTTGTTCATGGCTTCCGTAGGAATCGTAGGTTGATAACTACGTTGAATATTGTGGATACACTCTAGAAACGTATCGTCAATTAGGGTGCAACATGTCACTCCAGATCCATTTCCTACATTCTCACCCAGGACTTCTTCCCTGACAATTGTGGCGCCGTGAGTGACGAACATGGTGAGCGGTTTCATCAAGATATATCTAGAATGGAAAGAAGGTATCAAGGTAAATGGAACGCCTCCATGCTTGTGGAATATTGCTGGACAGTGACAAGAGACGCCCCAGAAACCTTCACAAGCGAGTACAAAGAGATGTCAAATTCAAGAGATTAAACTTAAAATGTGAAAGGTTACTGGATTATAATGACATGAAAAAGTAAAACATTAACATAGGCAAATATAATAATTAATGTCATAAAAATTTATTTACCATTTTTGGCAGTTTGTGTACTTATTTTATGATATTAAAGAGCTTCAATTGATATCTTTTCGATAGTTAACATGTATTTATTATGTTTATTTTTATATGTAAATATCTTCAACCAGAGCTAATACATAAAATTATTATCAAATTTGTTTCTCGACCAAAATTAGTAAAGTTTTCTCTATTTTGAGCTAGGAAAATTTTTAAATTACTATAATGTTGACCAGTGATAATGGACCAGAGTTTATAGGGCAGGCATTTGAGGAAATGTTGAGTGATTAGGGAATTGGGGAATTGAGCATGTGAGAACTACCCTGTATATGCCTGTTCGAATGTTTTGCTGAGAAAACAGTACAACGTTGAAAGTGAGATGTTTTACAATTGATGAGTGAAAAGGAAGAATGATTGGGAAAATTACGGCTGGGAAAGAGTGGTTTTGTGGGCGTATAACATGATGTTGCATAGGGTACTGGTAATGTCTCTTGTGTTGTTATGTGATAAATTTTGTTGAGAAGTTTGTGAACCTGAGTTTGGGATTGCCTGAAAGTGAATAGGGAGGTGTGGAGAAAGGGAGTTTGAAGTTTTGCAAGTTTTTGGGTAGGGGATAAAGTCTGAAAGAAGTGATTGTGAAAGGGGCTTTGAAGTGTGAGTAAGATGAAGAGAAGTTTGGAGGGGCTGTAATTTGTGAAAAAGGTAAAGTCGAATGGGGGTTATTATGTCTAGAGAGTGAGGAAGATGGTAGTGCGTGAGATGAGTTTAGACGGGCACATCCAGAATGCCCAGCTGAGGGCGTGGAGGGAGCCACTCTGCATTTGGAAGGCTCACGCCAGTAGTAAATGTAGTTTTTTGGTGAATTGAGGATGAAAAGGGACGGAGAATGTGGAAAGGGGGTGGATGACTCTGGGTTGAAATGGGAAAGAGTTAGTTGTTGCGTTGAAGAAACAATAGGAAAAGATGCAAAAGCAGTAAATCAGGGACAGTGAAAGGATTGTTTGATGAGGACAATGAAAATTATGAGAATTTTTCGGGATTATGGTGGGATAATGGAGGGAATGAACAGAGTTTGAAAAGAAGTATGTATGCTGTATGTAAGTTTCCATGTTTTGAGAGTGAAAGTGTGTTAGCAGGATTGAGAGGTGTTAGGGACAGGAGTGTGAATATGAGAGTGGAAGATGTGGGTAAATTCTGTATGGAATTGGAAGAAATGGTGAATGAGATAAAAGCGAATGCAAGGGTGAGAGAGATTGATAAAGAGATTGTTGAAATGTCAAAGAAGATAGGTAAGTTAGAGGGGATGAATGAAGTGAATGAATTGGTTGTTGTTGAGAAAGTTGGAAGTGAAAATAGGGACAAGTTCAGGAAATTAGGAGGCCATGCACATGGAGTAGAGGTTGAGTGGAAGAGTACGATTGGGTTATGAAGAGGGGATAATAGAATGGAATGTATGATGAATGATAGTTGGTGTAGTTTGAATATGATACAAACTTAGGTGGAAGGGATGTGGTAATCTGAACCGCTGATCCATAAGTAGGTATGTTTAAAGTATTAGTCCTTGAAATATGAAAGATAGTCAGGTTCAGGTCACTTTGGGGAATTCGGACAGATGGGATGTCAGGGATATTGAATGAGTGGTCATAGATTTTGTGTTTGTATCATATTGCTTTTATTGCTTATATTATTATATTATATTATATTATATTATATTATATTATATTATATTATATTATTGCTTTATTGCTTATTTGCTTATATTATTATATTCTGTTATTCTTTTATGATGGTATAGCTGAGGAATGAGGGATTGTGAGATGAGTGATCGAGGGAGTGTATGGTGTGTGAATCAGAGTTGGGGGGTGACGAGCTCAACTGATAAGATTACTATCATTTCTTTATTTCCCTACAGTTTTTGATTTACGTGGTTTCTTTCTTTTTCTCTCGCAGCACGGAGCTCCGAATTTTCCACTAGGATGCAAGGAGTGTGTGTTGGGTGTTAGTGTTTTGATTTTTTTTACCCTTTGACTTTTTTTTTCTTTTCTTAGAGTTATACCCAAATGCGGACGCACAGTGGTTTCAACCAGAGGGTATTTTTGTTCAAATTAATTTTTCATGATTGAAGCAAATTGGAAGATTGACGATTTCACATTTGACAATAGAAAGGTAATATATACTATTTTTTTATATTATTGTTGTTATTATTTATTCTACTTTCTATTTCTTATTTCTTTATTAATGTTTATTAGTAGAATTTATTATTATTATGGAATAACATGTGTGAAGTGAATGAATGCAGTTAATTTTTATGGGTTCATTTTTTCTATATTTTTTAGTTTTGGTTCATCGTTGCTCCAATGGTTTGGGGGTTGTTGTGTCCACAAGGGGCTGAGAGGAAGGAACAAGCCTGTGTCGTTTGTCAAGGAAATGAGCTATGAATTATTATTTTCTCATTATAATTATTGATATTGATTGATAGTTATATTAGTATTATACGGTGTATAATCTTAATATGAATGTATTTATTATTTATATTTTATTCATTTATGCTCTCACTCTCACTCTCATTATGCTTAGTGCTTATGCTTATCTTATTATGCCTTATTATTGTTGATATTTTTCTTTTATTATTATTATTCACCATTATATTTAGCTTATTGCTTTATAATTGTTAATATTGTGTAGGATTAATTTTATTTTTATGCTTAAGTTGAGTTAAAATCTTAGAGGTATGGTGTTGTTGTTTTTTTCAGTTTTCGGTTTAACAGAGGGTTGTTGGGATTTGAAGAGGGCAAGGGCAGTGAGAAGTAACGGTTTAACGAAAAAAAAAAAAGCTGGATGATATCCAGGCACTAGTTATTCGTATTTATTGTTTTCAATTTTATTATTTATATTATTTATTTATATTATTTAATTATCATTTATTTATTTATTTTATTTAATTATTTTCATGTAGGCAATGTTATTTGGAATATATTGGATGAAATTTTTTTATTTAATTAATTAATACGAATTTAATGATGGTAATTTTAATTTATTTGATTGATAATTCGCTATATATTTTCTATATATGTTTATTTTTATATTTATTTTTGTTAATTTTTGCAATGGTTAGAATGATTTATTTTTTATTCTAGCTTTTTTTGGTTTTGTGGTTTTTACTGGAGAAAATTCTGGAACAATGACCGAGTTCAACAAGAGAACATTGTAAATATTGTACATATAATAAAAGAAAAAAGACATGAGTGTCTACAGATATTAGATTAATAATTAGTAGATAATGGAATTCAAAAGAAAAGAAAAGAACAAGGAGAACTAGGAAAAAAAAAAAGGACTATTAGAAAATTAGAAAAAGAAAAAAAGGACTATTAGAAAATTAGAAAAAGAAAAAAAAAGATCTAAAGGAAAATTGATATAAAAAGGAAATTAAGAAATATTAAAAAAATAACTTGTGGTGACAGATATAAAGGAAAATTGATAAAAAAGGACATTAAGAAATATTAGGAAAATAACTTGTGAAGACAGATATAAAGGAAACTGAAAAGAATAATAAATTAATAATTTTGTAAATATTTGTATAATTATAGTATTAAGGACTTATATATTGTAGGATTAAGGTATTTAATTAAGTATCAGTATCAGACGGTATCAGTGTTGGATTGTATCAGTATTTGATCATAGTAATATCGATATGGAACTATATTAATATTGAGTGTTGTGTGGAGAAGAATTAGTTGCATTGTGGGATTTTTTTAATAAATTCTTATTGGTTTTGTTTTTCAGTGTTTTCTTCTGTTAGGATAGACTCACAACTTAAAATAGTGAGCGGGATTGAACACACCACATATTGTGGCAAATCGAGCCCAGCACAATGACTGCAGGCACAAAGCTAGTGTAGTTTTGAGAAAGAGCAATACTTGTTTAAACAATAGAAAATGATAACATAAGCATAATGAAAATTAAGAAAGTCTTCCCAAAGCTGTAAATTTCTATGAATGTGTCATAGAAGTGGAAGGAGTCTCCTTCACATTGAGTTGCACATTAATTTCTATTTTAAATAATTTTAAGGAGAAATAAATAAAATATAAAACATACCAATAAAATTTAAATCTTTGATATCTTAAAATCTGGCAAAAATTTTAAAACAAATAAACTGAAAATAAATAAGTAAATATATAAAATAATAATAAAATGATGATTTCAAAACAAAAACAATGAAGAAGCCTCAACTCAAAGACTATACAAATATTAAACCATCTTCTCCCGTTCATGACTTAAAAAACTACATGAACTATAAATGAGTAAATCATCTCACCTGATGATTAATTCACACACACATGCCCTGATAATCACTAAGGAAAACTATAGATATTTTGCATGAAAGAAACATACATAGTTAGATAAAATTATATAAAATTATAAGGAAATTCTCAAGAATTTTTTTTTTCACATAAAAAAAATTGGTATAAACATGAAACATACCAATGACAAAAAATTTAATTAAGAAATTACATAACAAAACACACTGACTTACTTGACTGAAATTTGGTTTGTTATGTATGCGAGAACAGCGATCACCATGTCTACACGCTCCGATCTTGAAATAAAAACTACAGTTGACTCTGAAAAAATAAGCACAGAGTAAATATATATAAACCGTAAAATGGGGGAAAATCGGTCAAAAATCGCGTTTTTTTTTCTTCATGAATCATGAAAAATCAAAATTTTAAGTTACATCTATACTTAATAGTTTTTTCTCACATTTAGAGTTTCCTTAATGTTTTAGAATAATGAAAATAATAAAAATCTCGAAATGAATATTTTAAAATTTTTTTTGAAAAATTCCATTTTCAAAAAATGGAATTCGGGGAAAACCGGTCAGGGGCGTCGGGAAAAGCCGGTCATTAAATATTATTTCATTTGTGCTTGTCCAAACTAATTATAATTATAATTTAAATGTTAAATAGAGTCTAATAATATTATAGAATTAATTTGGATTGAAAAACACAAGTCTAAGTTATATTTTATTAACATTTTTCAAACAGTGATTTTTTACAAAATTTTGAATTTTTTTTTCATTTTTTTATGCTAAATAAGCATTGAAAAAAATGAATTAGGACAATAATTTTTAATAATTTCTAATAATAATAATAATATTTCAACTTTTTAACAAAATTGGCACTTTATATTACGAGTAGGCCTATGTACGCACATTTCACGTGAATTTTCTGACGAAAATTTTTTCACAATATTATAATTTAAATTATGACAATCAATTTTAATAAATTTTTAATAATAATAATAATAATATTTGCACTTTTAAACAAAATAGGCTTTTTTTTTTTTTATATCGAGTATGTACGCACATTTCACGTGAACTTTTTTTATATCCTTACACTAGATAGAAGAAAGAAAGGTATAGAAAACTTTAAACAAATGTTTTTTTTATTCATATACAATAAAAATTTCTTCAATCCTTTTACTTGACCAACTAAATCATCTTCAACATTTTCTTACCAAGTTTATTCTCATCTGCAAAATAGATTGTTCGAGCGATTTTATCCCGTAACGAGAAGAAATTTACTAACCTTAAAAAAATAAGCTTAATATTTTAAATTTTTTTACATGGAAAATTAAAAATAGACTTCCCAATATGGATCTAAGTCAAAATTCTGATATCTTAATTCTACGAGATTCCCGAGGTCTTAGAATTTTTTTGCAAAAAAAAAAAAAAAAAACTTTTCAACAACTTTGGGAAATTTTTTTGACTAGTTGGTTTGTTATTTACCTTAATTTTTATATTATGGAAAATATAATCTTTTTGCTACTTAAAAAACCTTTCTCTAATGAAAATGTTTTAATTTAAAAAAATTATTAACAAAGGTGAGGTGTTAGGATGCTTTAACACAAAGCCAGTACGGTAATATTATAAGTGACGGGATTTTCCCCCTAACGTGACAGCGGATTTTTCCCCCATGTTTAGACGGCTGGTATATATACTACTCTATATATAATAGTATTATATATATAGTAGTATTATATTACTATATATATTATATATTATATAATATATATGCCAACAACTTGGATTCATTAATAATTTGTTTATAAAAATACTTTTGTATATTGTGATGTGAATAACTTCGTATAATTACGATAATCATGGCGAGAAATGCATAATTGTAAAAGTTGTTAGAAGTTGGCCACGATTGCCCCTCAAAATTACCACATGCACATTTTATTTATGTTTTTAAGTTTCTACGCCCGCAAATAGAGTGAGGTAGATAAAAACAATCATCCGTTTGGCACTCGACCCTTTATAAACGCTCTGTAAATAATTTAAATCACTAAATAAATTTGAAACGAAATTATCTTTCAATTAATACACGTGACATAAAATAAGAAGAAAATAATATAAAAATTAAAGTTTAAGTGAAAAAATCTAAACTTTTCGTTGGGAAGGCTTAGACCCAGACTAAGTCCTTCCACGTTGGTGTACCCCAGGAGTGACTTACGAATTAATAATACAGAAATAAAATATGCATGTATATATAATATTAACTATATATAAAAAAAAAAGTTTTATGAATCACAAAATTTTATTTCTGTGCATTTTTAGCTTTGGAAAATAAGCGCAGTTATGGCCTAGGCTACTCACGGCACGGTAAATGCGTTCAATGCCTCAGATAAAAATAAAAAAAAAGACTATATTATGTTTTTAGTGCATTCATAAATAATAAAGCAAGAAAAAAAAGATCTCAGATATAGAAGTGAAAAACCATAAAAATAAAGGGAAAAAGTTTTAAGTTAAAACTGAGGCTAGTACTAGTGTTTTAAAAGCGCTAGCCTCGAAGCGTATCTGTGCAATCTCTTAGGAGCCCTATATAAGTAAGGCTACAACTATTATTGTAGCAACAGGCCTATTTTTATAAATAAATGGTTTTAAAATAATTTTTTTTTTTAACAATTTTACAAATTAGCAATCTATAACATGGGGTAAGTTGGTGTAGTTAAAGGTGACGTGTAGTATATATGCTTTTAACTACAAAATACTAATTAAAACGTGGAAATAGAAGTTTTTAAGTGTGATAGTACAGATTACAGAACGTATTTAAATAAAAAAAAAAAAAAAAAAAAAAAAAAAACTTTTTGTGAATTACAACGATGACTTCGACTAGAAGCAGGTCTGGTTCTCAAAATTTAAATAATCCATCGTCTGGAATTTCTATACATCATGTAGATATTGGATATAAATGAAAATGATGGACATAATGAAACTAAATGGGAACGACCTGGTCACTAACTCTATAACCTCATCCGGTTGAAAGAGTGGGATCCGTTCTTTGCTCCCCCCATCGACCCGAACCACATCGAAGAACTAGGAAGTACTCTCTGTGCAGGATATTCCTGGTTTGAAACAAGGGCTGTGGGAAAGTAGGTGTTAGATAGAGTGGAATTTTCTATTTAGGCCTATATTTTGTTCTGATAATATTGAAAAAGGTTCAACTTCTCGGTCCTCTCTTACGCTTACGGCTATAACTTCAAGAATAAGCTATCCTATCAATGACCAAACATATGAAAAATTGGTTCGCCTTGTAACTGAAACTTGTGCTCCATCGGATAAAGAGAAAGCTGAAAATTTATTTCGACAGGAGCTTAAACCTGGTGAAAAGCCCACAGCATATCTTAAACAGATTGAAAAGCATCATTAGGAAATTCCGGCAGTCTATCAATGGCTTCTACATCAAAATGAAAAACCTTATGAAAACAGATGTTTCTCTCTTCGTGTTCTAGCCTGAAGATCTGAGTACGGGTTTTTTAATAACGGTATGTGAAAAAGGGATTGGCGGATGTATTCATAGAATTGGGCGAAGCAGCCTGATGTTCATGGCAAATCGCCCAACGTCATAAATCAAAATCCTATCCAGATTATTCGGTCAATGCTGTGACTCCATTCATCCCTACCAGGGCAAGTGATCCCAACCTAGGAAAGAAGACCACATTTCACACAATGATTTGGCCCAAATAAACAATCGACTAAGTGAGATGTTCCAGAAGTTGGAGGCCCTCACATATCAAGTAAATCAATTAGATCTACGGATGTCTCGTAATGATAATGGTTGGGACAGAGGTTGCTCTCCTGGCTGGGACAGAGGTCATACTAACCGTCGTCGATCACCTTCAGGATTTAGTAAGAAAAGCATGGACCGCCTTTGGCACTACCATTTCACATTCCGGTGGAAAGGTAGGCAGGGATGCGCAAGAGGCACTTGCAAAAAATGGCTCATTTGTTGCAGCAAGCGCCATTCACAAAACAATGCTGGACCTACTTCCCCTACCTTCGCAGGGAAACTAGTATAGGGGTGGAGATAAGCCCCTGTACAAAGAAAGGTTTTAATCCAGTGGTAACTCGTAAAATTTGTAAGTACAAAAGTAGTTTTAACAATATAGAAAGTCTTAGGAAGGAAAGCTACCCCCAACCAAATTTGAATAATAATTACAACAGTATAGGTAAAAATGTTGATACAATTCATTCAAGTGAAAATGCTACTAATGGCGTAAAACAATCTGTTTTATGCGAGAGAGCTTCTCAGTGAGTGAAAAATGAATCTTGGTATAGGGAAAATTTGGACTTCCCTCTAATAATAGTGTTAAGGGTAAGGATAATGCATTATCAACGGTACGAACAGGGCAAGTTATTGGTGGCTGGAATCTTTAGTTCCAAGCCAAAATACTGCGATGCGGGTTGAAAATGCAGATTTCTTGCAATGGGTCAGTGCTTCCCAAAGTTTTAAATGTAAACAACGAATGTAAAAATTTTGCAATTAATTGTCTCCTTCGTATATATGACGCTAATTCAAAGCAATTATTTCTTGTTAGATACAGGGAGTTCATTTTCTATTTTAAAAGCTTCTGCAGAGGAAAAGAAAGATCCTATTGGCTTTCTCAAGTGGCGCTGCTAATGGGGAAGTCAAGTTTACATAACTGATTATGATTGTATAACAAAAAAATTAAATTTCCTGCTAAAAAGGGACTATGAGCATCATATTTTTTAAATTCGCTGTAGTAATATGATAATATTTAAGGGATAAGATTTTTTTACTAAATATATACAATTTACGCTAGATTTTAGCTCAAATATTATAAGTTGAATGCCCAACAACTGGTCCTTTCATTGTGAAGTCCATTCAAGGGAATGGTTTCTGAAACAGCACTACCATAAACAAATGAGTTTTAATTATATAAATTTAACCCTTTCTCCTAAACCTCCCTTCCGCGCCTTCCCTTTATACTTCTCTATTAGGTGAATATAAAATGTTGTTTGGTGATTTATATAAAATTTTAGAAAATGTTAATGTGAGAGATAATAATTATAATAATAGTATCCCTGGGGGTAGCTATCAGGACCAATGCCTCCTACAAGTGTAATAAAAATAGAAATGAAATAAGTATGAATAAAAGTGATATTAATAAAGAAAGTGATTTTTAATAATACAAGTGAAATAGGCTTTACAAAATTTCCTCTTTCCCCCGCTGAACAAAATTCCTTAAATGTTATGTATTATAAATATTTAAAAAGTTACGGGTTCCCCAATAAACATTAAAAATCGCAGATTTGGTGATGCAAAATATAGCTAAAAATCCAAAGAAGGATAGGGCAGGTTAGGTAAATCGCTGGGGTATCTTTCTCCCTCGCACTCACCTTGGGAATTTCCGATTTCGGTACTTTCTAAACCTAGTGTGGAGTCGAATAGTAGCCGGATTTTTGAGATTAATTGAAACAAACGAGCTGTTTTCGAGACAATTTCCAGTCCTCCCCTAACTTAAATGACTTTACGAACTTACTTCACGGATGTAAAGTATTTCTGTATTTTAGACTTGAAAAAAAGGCATTTTATAACCTTAAAGTCCACCTTGATTGTCGAAAGTTCTTAACTATAAATACTCCTACCTTTTGGCAGTTTCGTCATATAAATAGTATTGTTAGAAGGCTTCCATTCCAGTCCCACTTGGTTTTAAAACAAAAATAACATATCTTTAATTCCTTTCAAAATCCCTACATTTTTATATATATTGATATTCCTGCAATCGCCATCCTACTCATGAACACATGAAGATTTTAGAAATGGTTCTAGATCGGTTAAAATCATTTAATTTTGAGACTTATTGCTTGAATAAGTGGCCAAAATTGGGGACAGTCTCGCCCGGGTTACATATTTAGGTTTTGATGTGTCCGAAAGTTCCATGCTCCCTAATAAGGATAAAACCACTGCTATTATGAATATCCAACACCCTAAGATTTTCAAAGATCTACATTCTTTCATAGGCAGTCTAAACTCTTTACGCTCTTCTCTTCCTGCTATTTCTGAAATTATTTCTCCTCTTCTTTCTTTTGTCTTTTCTCAAAGGTGCACCATACTCTCAACGCAGAGTAAAATGGAATCCTGAGGCAGAAGGAGCCTTTAATATGGCCAAATTGGCCCTCAAAAATGCTTTACCTTTGGGTTTTCCTTCTAATAATGCTCAAATATCTGTTTTCATTGATGCTAGTTAGACAGCCTTGGCTGGTGTAATACTTTCTACAGAAAATGAAAAAACAGTTCCGCTGGGATTTTACAGTTATCGATTGAATCCTACTGCAATTGGCCCTGGTATATATAGAAAGGAACTCCTTGCCTTGGGTAAAACAATTAAGAAGTTTACCTATATAGTAGAAGCGAGGAAGGTAGAAGTGTTTTGTACAATCTTTCAGTCACACAGTCACTTAAAAAAGAGACTGATGCTAATCATTTGCCTAGCATGGGGAAGCAGCGATAACCTACTTTCTTGTCAAAGAGTAATGATTTATGACTGTACATCAATATTAATCTGAAAAAATATTCTTGCAGATTTCTTGAGTAGAAATCCAACTCAGGGAACCACTGAATGGCCATCGAATTTGCTCACTCCTTCCACTTCTGCGGAAAAAGCAGAAATAGATTCAGCAACAAGCTCGTCTCTTCAAATTGGAGATCAGATACCTGAAGCAGAAGTCATTCCAGAAGTATCCTGTGATGAAGTCTTGGTGTCACCAGATTTTCTACCCCAGCAAAATTCTTCAACAGAGGATGACGGTTATGCTCTTGCATCAATTTTCAATATATTTCCGCCAATGATGTATTTAAGCTTTTCAAGTGTAAGATTGACTACAAAGAACTGCAAGCAGCACAAGACTGATGTAACAACTTCAGAAAATATTTAATATAACCAAAGAAATAGGGTCTTAAGCTTACAAAAAGACTCTATTATTATCGGAATGACTTTGGTCTCACTAGTCGTTGATGAATCTATTCCACTTTCACCACCACGTGTCTTTGTCCAGAATCCTTTAATTCTTCCTGTTATTTCTTATTCTTCACTTTTTAGGGCATTTTGGTGTTAAGAAAACTCTCTGGCATCCTTAGAAAGCGCTTTGGTAAATGGAAAAATTATGCCAAAGTATTAAAACACTTTGGTACAAAGTTGTGATGCATGTCAGAGATCTAAATCTTTTCTCGCAAAATAAGCCCTCCATTTGAATCTTATAGGCCAGTATCGCCAAATTTCAAGTAGTCCATATTGACATTCTTAAAAAATGCCTCAATGCAAAAGCTATAAGTACCTTTTAACATTGAATTGATAGGTTCTCCCGTTATCTCTTTGCTTTCCCTTTTAAAAAACATAGAAACCTCAACCATAGTGGAACGGTAATTAGCTAGGAGGAATTTCTACCCATCAGCTGCGTGGTAGGAACTTTTACGTTTTGATATGAGGAACGCAGTTTTCGTCGGACTTATTCAAGAGCTGTGAATCCCGTGAGGAGAATTAAGCGAATCCAGGATCACATCATTAAACCCTCAAGCCTAATAAAAACCCACCACAAAGCATGGCCCATGAAACTCCCATAGAACATTGTTTAGATCTTTGCGAGCCATGCTGTCGGATGAGTTTGGTGAAGATTTGAAGTGATTACTTGGCTAGATCTTCTCCCATTGTGCTATTGTGTCTGCGTACTGCCCATTTGAATTCCAGAAAGGAATCACCCTGCATCTTAATGATCGGGTCCAAAATTCCAACTCTCCCTGGAAAGCAGTTTAATAAGAGCCCAGCTGGTCTCCTTCCCCTTTCCATGAAAACTTACGCTGAAAACTAAAATTATTCTTAGGACTCCCTCTGTCTCCAGAATTTACTGCCAAGAACCTCAAAATATATGTGCCAAATAGTCTGCAAGATGCAAAATTTGTACTAGTTAAAAAACAGCAGTATGGCAGAAACAAACTAGAACCATATATCATGGCCCCTATCCCATAGTAAAGTTATCTGGAAATAATGTGTATATAAATAAGAATAATCAAGTATACAATGTGAAAATTTAATAAATGTAAAGCCATATTTTATGTTAAATAATGAATGTGAAGAGTTAGATGATTTATAAAGAAAATTTCTATTGGTGCTAAAGTTTATATATTCTAATTGCCAAGTATACTCTTGTGATAAGTGATATAAAGGTGAAACTTTCAT
>JABUQX010048105.1:40000-43475 GCA_015478945.1 Trachelipus rathkii
AGTAACTCAATACGGCTGTTTTAGTTGATATGTCATGACATGAAAACCAATGTATATAGGATGTATTAGCTGTTGGTTTACAATATGTACTAAAGGACGGTGGTTCTTCATTGTTCCAGGTGATGAGTACATCTAAGAAATTTATTTTATTATTTTCTGATTTTTCTATTGTAAATTTGATATCGTTGTGTATTTCATTAATAAAGTTTAAAACAGAGTCTGTGCGAAGATATCATCCACATATCTCACCCGTTTTATAGTAGGAAATTGTGGAAATATATAGTAGGTTTCTATTAACTCAATGAATATATTAGACATGATAGGTGATAATGATGTGCCCATTGAAAGTCCGGAGATTTGTTTATAGTATTTATCTTAAAAGAAAAAATAGGCATGTTCTAGAGTAAGGGATATTAATTTTTTGATGGTATTAAAATCTGGTTGAATATCAATATTATGGTCATTTATATGTTGTTCCAATAAATTTAAAGTAAATTCTACAGGTACATTAGTAAATAACGATGTGACGTCAAAGCTTACGACTTGGAAATTGGATAAATTTTGGTTTTTGATCTTTTGATCAAAATCTTCTGAATTTTTTCAAGGGATAATATTAATCTGTAACTATTGAACTACGAGCATTAGTAGTTTGTGAATATCTATACAAAATGAATCCCAACTTACAACAAGAGGTATCAAACTTTTTAAGCCAACATTATTATTTAAAGAAACTTTATAAATATTTGGATTCTCTCATATCTGCAAATATAGCTAAATGTAACTTAAACTTTCTGAAAGAGTGTCTACAAGAGTGCATCATTCCCAAGAGCTTTATCCCCAGAAATATATATATATATACCAAAAAATGATCCATTTCCGTTGATCTTGAAACAAATTCTCAACAACAGAATACAAGGCTCTGGACAAATAATTAAAACAAAATTTAGATTTAACTACAGAAACCTCAAACATTTCCAACAATGTTTTTACTATACCTTTGATGACCATAATCTATTCACAAAACTATTAGATTACGCAGTTGAAGTGAAAGATAGAAAAACAAGTAACAAAAAAAACTTTTTAAATTACAAACTAGAAAAAATTTCCAACAATAGTATGTGGAATAAGCACAGAAACCTATGTAACATTGAGAATATGTCCAACTATAGATTAAACCATACCGAGAAAACTCTACTGAGCTTTGGCTTGAACTTCTCATTGCCTAATTTATACCCCTGGATAAACCAAAATATAAGCTTTAATAGATGGAAAAACTTTAACCAAAACCCAAATTTAAACTGTGACATACTGTTTGGAGTATTACTAAAACTTCAAAAAGACTTCCTTAAGCACTCTGGTTTCCACTTTAGATTTTTTAAGGCTCTGAAGGACCAACAGTCAAACTGAGATATCATCATTACTAGATCTGATAAAGGGAATAATATAGTGGTAATGAACGCAGATGAATATACAAATAAAGCTCTAAATCTACTTGGAGACACCAACACATATGCATCCTTAAATAAAAACCCATTAAAAAAGTCGCAGCAACAATTCAATAATTCTCTAAATAAAATCATCCCCACACAGAAGAATCTCATAGAAAGATTTAAAGCCTATCTACCTTCACTATCAAGATTCTATGCAATGCCTAAACTACACAAAGAAAATATCCCTCTATGACCAATAATTTCCAATATAAATTGTATAACTCAAAACTTATCAAAATGGCTAGCTTCTAAACTAAAACCCTTCCTTGGAAACATATCTACAGCTCATCTAAAAAATTCAGAAGATTTTTGTTTCAAAGAGATCAACAAACAAAATTTAATCTCAATTTCCAAGTCGTAAGCCTTTGACGTCACATCGTTTGATTTACTAATGTATGCTTAGAATTTAGCTTTAAATTTATTGGAACAACATATAAATGACCATAATATTGATATTCAACCAGATTTTAATACCATCAAAAAATTAATATCCCGTACTCTAGAACATGCCTATTTTTTCTTTCAAGATAAATACTATAAACAAATCTCCAGACTTTCAATGGGCACATCATTATCACCTATCATGTCTAATATATTCATGGAGTTAATAGAAACCTACTATATATTTCCACAATTTCCAACTATAAAATGGGTGAGATATGTGGATGATGTCTTCGCACTAATACCAAGGAATATTAATACAGACTCTGTTTTAAACTTTATTAATGAAATACACAACGATATCAAATTTACAATAGAAAAATCAGAAAATAATAAAATAAATTTCTTAAATGTACTCATCACCTGGAACAATGAAGAACCACCATCCTTTAGTACATATTGTAAACCAACAGCTAATACATCCTATATACATTGGTTTTCATGTCATGACATATCAACTAAAACAGCCGTATTGAGAAACTTATTCCTAAGAGCATTTAGATTGTGTAGTTCACAAAATTTAAATCTGGAATAAATACAATTAAAAAAAAGTTTCCATAAACTAAACTATCTGAAATTACATGAAATAAAAAGCATTAAGAAAGCAAGATAAACATTTTAAAATAGATACAAATATTGGTTATTACTCAAACGTATTACCATACCAAAATTTACCGGAAAAACATCCATCACAAGAATAATACAGAACATATACAATATCTGTAAAAACTAATAGACTACATTGAAAAATGCATTTTTTGAAACCTAATAATATAGTCAGAAAAAGAATTCAGCAAGCGAGTCTACAGAATAAATGTAATATCTGCAACAACAAATACATAGGAGAGACTAACAATTTTACTATCAGATTTCAACAACATAAAAATGATCTAAACCGAGACAAACAAACTTCGGCACTAGTTAAACATCGGCAAAGTTCAAGCCACACCTTCAATATAAATTCCCCTACTATTATACAAACCATACAAAATACAGACAAAAGGAAGTTTATTGAATCCTTCATAATAAAAAATAGTACCAATCTAAATATACAAAAAGGCGAAATAAATATAGACGATACTACAAATAAATATTTAAAAATGTCTACAACACTCAACAAAATACTAAAGAAAGTTTAAAAATGAAAGAAAATGGGAACAGAGCGTCATCGATAAATAGAAACACCAGGTTGCCAGAAATCCATCAGAGTTAAAGTCATTTTATCAATCAAAAAATTCTTTCAGTCCTGAAGAAGTATTGACTACGAAAGCTAGACTTAATTAGTGTTAATGTTTTTAAACTTGCATATAAATGTGAATCTTATCAAATGATTTCTTTATAAATAATTTTTTTTTAGAAAATTGAAAATTTAACTACCTCAAGGGATAATATTAATCTGTAACTATTGAACTACGAGCATTAGTAGTTTGTGAATATATATATATATATATATATATATATATAGTTGATATTTAATATTATATATATTTATATATACTATATATATTATAATTATATATAATAGATATATAATATATATAATA
>JABUQX010048106.1:0-30000 GCA_015478945.1 Trachelipus rathkii
ATGATGTGTAAAAAAGGAATGAACGATCTCAGAGTTGAGAGTACGAATTATAGATTAGATAGAGAGAAGTATGTGACTATGGTAGTGAAGATAAGATTGAGAGGTGATAACAGATGAGAAAACAGTCTTGGGCTCGGATATGGGAGGTAATAATTCATTTTTCTTAAATTAATCTTCAAGTCATGTTATATATTGAGAAACCCTGTTTTTACGAAATTTATCAAATATTATTATGGATTAACACATTTAAATAACTTACATAACATACTAATAATTGTATCTAATTACTTTATCTCCTCATCCTCCTCTTTGTCCCAAAAGATTTAGATGGAGGGGTGACAAATAGACAGAAATCAAAAGTATATGAATAAAAGCAATAGGAGAGCACCCTTAATAATAGCCTGCCCCCTTCAATTTTACTCTAATTGAGAAATAGCTTGAAGTTGAGATCATAAGAAACTAACTCACCTGGGCTTCAGCCACGGACGAACTCATAGACTTCCTTACTTATATACGTTGGTATTATTCTTCAATTTAGGTAGGTAGGTTCATATATAATATATATATAGACTAATATAGTAAGAAGGTTCGTGAGGCCAGACCTCACCCGAGCAATCCATAGGCCTTCCGCTATACAGTAGTATAAAAGCAACCACGCATTGTTCAAGGACTCGTTTTAATGGCAACCCTTGGACTAGATAGACCTTATAACGCTCTGTCGCCTCTTACCACAACCGCATTACTTTTTCCTTATCAGAACTTTACTAGAGACTTTTGAATCCACTATTATTTTTTTTCGGCTTAATTCGCCAGTGATACCGGTAGATTGTCTACCCAGAACCCTTACACCTAGACTATATATATAGTTAGACAGCTATTGTTAATTATGTAACAAAACCGTCTCATAAATCATGCATAGACTTTTTCACAATATGATGGAACAACACTGTGGATTACTTAAATTATGACCGTCTATTCGTTTTATATCTTCATCATTTTAGCTAGTCTTTCTTATTCAGTCACACTTATACACAATAACTATTCACTAGCTTCAATAGATCACTGTCATATCTATCACCTATTTTAATTAACCGTATTGTTGCTTAGAATAGAGAAAGATGTAGTTAGTAGGCATAAGATGAAGTGTAACGCTTATGAGAGAGGTAAGAAGCAGACGTACAGGTATTGCAGCACGAGGAGAGAGGGAACAGACGCATGAGCCTAGAGAATCAGACAAGAAGAAAATTATACGTCAAACTCACCATTCATACGCTATTTAGAAACTTCCCAACTCTTTTAGTTTAACAACAAATTCTTATTTTACATCGTAGTTAATTGTTTATTGATTCAAAGCCTCTTCGAATGAGTTTTTCTATATTATAACGCTCTTCCTAAATTATTTTCATGTTGCCTCGGTAATTTTACCTGAGTATTTCTTTTCCTGTGAAACTTCTTCTAATAACCGTATAGCATATATGAGTATTGTTACCAAAAGTGTCCAATGCCACTCATGTTTTTTTTTTATTTATAATCATTTAAAGCATGCAATTGCTGTGGAGTTTACGTATTCGCCAGTAAAGTATTGTAAGCATTGATGAGCGATGATTGCTTCATATTGTCACGCATGAACGTACCTAAATTCGCAAAAACAAACTCTCTACCCTTGTGAAGATAAACCAGTAGTTTTGTGTACTACTAATATAGGGCGATAGTATTCGGTTGGACACTTACTCCAGATGGATCTTACACTCATTCAACTATGTTAACACTTCTCCTGAATTACTTATCTCGCTTGCAACTCCAACTAAAACCTAACAATATTTCTAGGATTCTACCTTTCCATTGCCTTTGAGGACGTTTGTAAGTTAGTTTTCATGGAATATAAAGTGCTTAAGCCCTAATTTAATTCCTGACTGGAGAGTAGCTTAAATATCCGTGTTGGCTGCTAGATGATGTCTTTTCATAGTCATTAAATTGCACGGGGGATTGTTAAGGTGACTGTGCAACGAATACAGCATTTGGTTTGATGTATAGTGAAGCTCATCATTGCGTTTCGACTGAAAGAATTACTCGGAGGGCTTCTAAGAGAGAAGTCTTGTCTCATTTGTGAGTCCTTCTAACCATAAATCCAATTTCTTTTAAGGACCACTATACAGGAAACAGCGGCCCATCATCCCTCCTGATATTGTCAAGTCACGATTTTGGAAACTTAAATGTCTGTGTGTGACAAACATATGTGAGAATACATACAATCCATATATAGTCAATTCAGTTCCTTGATGTTTGCTATATAGTTCCATGAGAGCCTCCATCTCAACAGCCTACGTGGCTAGAATGCCACTTCACACAACAGAAAGGCGTGTAAGCCAGAACATAACATAAGAATTGTTTACTACAGACCGTATCTCCATACACCATCGTACATGATGCAACGGATGGGGAGGCGTTGATGATGTGTTGATAGGATGTTGAGTTCTTTATACAGGGGCAATGATAAGGCCAAAGGGAGAGCCTGGTGGCGCTGGAAAATTGTTTCGTTACAGTACAATGAATCTAACAGATCATCTGTCTATATTTCGTTAAACAGTCTCTTCTCAAGAGATTCTTAATCACCAACGATATCCATCAATCAACTCAGTAGATTTTCATCATTCGATAATCCAAATTCATACGATTTTTATATGTCAAATTATCTTATATTACAGAGTTTAACTTCATATTAAGCAATTTATAGAAGAGAGGTTTTCTCACGTCTCTTTGATCAGTAGTTAGGGAAAAGATAAAAGTAATAAACTATTATATACATTGTAAAATATATATATTAAAATAATATATATATATTAATAGTATCTATAAATATATATATATATATATATATTTATATATTTATATTATATTACTATATCTATATCTTTCTATATAATATATATATATATCAGAGGTGTGGGTTCAAGTAATTTTTTCACGTGTAACGAAAGTACGAAGTATCTAGAATTGTTTAAAGTCAGTTTCAGGAACAATTTTCCTAGAATTTGTTTCAACGTACAATTGTGGGTACAAAGAAATATTTTCGAATGTGGGAAATTTCCTTCTTGCTATCAAAGAGCTTGATATATATATATATAGTATATAATATTATATATATACTATATATATTATATATATATATATATATAACTATATATCATATATATATATATATAATAATATATTATATTATGGAATATAATATATATATATTATATATAGTACTATACCAAAGTTTTAAACTACCTTTTAACGTACTTTATCCTCCTATGCAGAGGGTAACACGGGGAGGGACCACAGGAAATCCGAACTTTAAGGCCGGCTATCAGACCAGCGCCAAGTTTTACTTACTTGCAATCGATCATCATCATCATCATCACCAACTCTAACTTCTCATGCCCTACAGACTTGAGGTGAGGTGCATAACAGTCCGCAGGGCCGGGAAACAGAAAAATATAAAGAGACTATGATGCAATAGAAGAAAGAATAGCAGCCTTAGCCGCCTATTGATCCGAATTTAGTGACGAATCGTCGCAGATCAGAAAAACCCACCCTCAGACGCTTCACGAAACGCGAAGTGGACGCTCACTATGACATCTCGTCAATGTGGGGATTCACTTCCTTGGCGCTAGGATGGAGGCAACAACCATACCGCCGCAGCCGGCGAAGGCCTACGCAGGGAAGGCCCGGAGGGGCCCGGCAGGCGCACATTAGTTTCGCCGGCGTTACAACGACCCCGCCTCAACACGTCCGACATGCCGCGTGCGTAGCCGCGAGATGCGCCGAGCAATCACTTCGCCGCGGAATTGCAAAAATATATTTATAACTTCGCAAGTCACATTCTCCCTTTTACTTAACATTTTCAAGAACAGTGCATCGGGTCAGAACGAACTTTGATTCCGCCCACTTTTCATTATCATACGGCGTCAAAACATGTTTTTTTATTAATGACTGATACCAAATATCATTATATCAATTGAATATGTATATATATATAATATATGATTATAGTATATATAAATATCAATATAATATTATCCTATATAGTATATATAATATCTCTATAAATATATACTATATAATATACGTATATACTTATTCCATCCGCAATTTTGGCTTTATATACAAATTTAATTCGGGTTTAAAAATGTTTAAAAAAACTAAATGATTTAAGATTTCACAAAGGCTGGCCAGCTGGTGGACCTAAACTCACTTGTAGGGTCTTTTTTGCCGCCTAGCACTGAAGGGGCTTTTGGCTCACCTCACCGTTTGGACAGAAATGGGTCTAAATAATAGGTTAAGAGGAAAAAAACACCTTCATTACCTCATAATCAGGAAACTGTTCCAAGGGTTTTTTCTTTTTTTTCCAAAACCACGTGCTTCATCTCTGTTAAATAACATGAATATTCACTCTTAGTTAAACTGTAGTAGTAGTTGTAATATTACTTTATAACTTATACAAATGATTAGGCACATACTCAATCAAATAGAAAAATATTTAATAGAACATCTATGGAGACCATCATACATAATTTCTGTATGGGATAACATTACAAGTTGTATGTTGTTCCGTTACTGCACCATATAACCTCCCTGTATCCGCCGACCGTTCTATATATAATATTATCATATAATATATAATATATATATATATAATATAGTAGTATTAATATATATATTATAATATATAATATATATACTATTACTATATGATATATATTATATAAATTTTTCAATAAAATTATTAAAACAAAGAGAAATTTTTTTTTCAAATAACTATGAGTCATCCATTTTTTATTTTCATACTTAAACATTTTTAACTTAAAAGCATTTTCGTGAAATCAGTAATTGAGTGTCTACATATTTGATTTATTTGGATATATAACAGTTATTTACTTCAATATTTTTAACTAAATACTTTTTAATAATTTATAAATTTTTAAGAATTGTATGTAAGAAGAAAACCAGAGTGTCCGATATAAACATTTTATTTTACTTACAATGGTACTGAAATTTTACTGAATAAACATGTACATCTGACATACTTAAAGCAGTAATCAGTAAAATCAGTAGAGTTCTACGCAGTAAACATCCCTAGGCGGGGGACTTAGATCTTTTGTTTACTGTTTTACGCTTTAAACTCTTGTTTTAACGCTTAACTTTCTGCTTATTACTGCTTTAGAACGTTTCTGCTTGAACTGCTTTTGAAAAACTTTCGTGCATTTACCTGCTTTAACTTCTGCTTTACTGTTTACTTTCTTCTGCTTTAACTGTAACTTTGCTGCTTTGACTGTTTTACTTTGTTTCGGTTTTAACTCCACAGTTTTTTTACTGCTTAAGACTCATATATTTATTATACATTACATACTTAAGGCAGTAAATCATAATTCAATAGAGCGTGATTAATACTAACACATAGCGGGATGTAGAGCTTCGTAGGTTTTATACTGTGTTTCTAACTGCTTTAACATCTGGCTTTACTTGGCTCTAACGTTAACCCTCTCTCGCTTTAACTGCTTTAAAAGACTACTGGCTTTGGCTTGCTTAACTCCTGCTTTGAAAGCTTGCGTAAACTCATATAGAATTCATAACATTCAATGAATTTTCTTTATTTTCAAATACTTTTGTACTTTACTTTTATTTTTAATTTTTCACTTTAATTTACAGTTGTAATTATATTGATTTGGTTTAATCATTTTTGAAAGTTTTTAGTCATGATCTTTTATTCTTTTATGATTATTTTAATTATTGTATTATTTGTACTTGTATTATATTTGTTATGTTTTGTTAATACTTTTTTATTTAATCTTTTCTTTTTTTTTTCTTTTTTATTTATTTTATTACTTTACCACCTTTTATTATTATTTTATTTGGTGTTAATACTTTTTTTATCTTTTTATTCTTTTTATTTAATTTTTTAAGTTGTAGTTATTCATTTTATTATTATTGTTTATTTTGATTCCATTTTTATTAATCAGTAGTGTTTCCTTCGATGCTATTGTGTATTATTATTTTAGCATACACACACAGCAGCACGCACACTACTACACACCACCACCACATCCACACGACGCAACTCCACCTACACACACAGTCACCAATTTCCTTACACATATGAGTATAATTTTCATTAAAACATTTTATTTTAATTAAACAGCGACGATTTATACTACGTTCATTCAAAACAGTAACTAAAAATTTATTTCAAAGTATTTCTACCTTCAAACTTCTTATATCATAAAATCATCAGTATGCTTGGAACAAAAGACATATTAATTTAACTGTTAATACGTTTTGTTTAAAATTTTAGTAAAACAAGAAGAAAAAGCCATTAGTAAAGATTTTAGAACTTTTATTAAAAACCCATATATCTTTAACGTACCCTTAAAGGCGAATAAATCAGGAAAGTCGTCAGTAAAGGTCAAGGAGCCCTAGCACCCTCTACACCAAGTATGGCCCCGAACGGTCTTTGGTTCATTTGGACTCACGCGACAACACGATCCAGGCTAGCGATGTAATAAGTATAAAATTATAGACATTTGAAATCTTCTCTGCACACATAACATGTATTTTTATTAATGCATTCTAAGTTTTTATTTCAGCAATACACACTATCATTACCTTTATCATTATTCGCCACACTGTAAAAAGCATTATTATTACAAACCTGAATGGATTTGAATTTTTCCAAATAATTTGGATTTTCTTTATTATATCTATGAAATTGAGCGAATCGAACACGCCGAAGTAAACACAACAACCACGCACTCAGTTACAGATACGCAAGAAACTACCTCGTCCTCTCTGTAACAATCGGTTGAGAATAACGTACTCTTTAAAGCGCCTAAATTACGGATAATTCCGCTTTGTACTCCGGGCGATTACGCGCCTAATCCTGCCAGGTCAACAATATATGTCCAAACCTGCTCGTTCTTCTGTAAAATAGGGTTGAATATAATACTAGTAGGCCAATTAAGGCCTAAATTTAGGATAAACCCCTTTATTCTGTATACATGCAGGATTTAATCCTACATACCAAGGTTCAAAGGTAATTCCGTAATAACAAGAATCGAGAAATCAATGTTATTATTATAGAAATGAATCAAAACTGAAACATGCGCTGCGATCGGTATAATCCTTTGAATCAGGTAAAAGGACATGTTCTACTTCCTTGTGGTGGAGCGGAGATATATCCTATCTCTAGAAAAATGACGGCCTCCGTGATGGTGATTAGGTCGAAGAATGTATTTTATCCCGGCTTTCGGTTTTACAGGTATGAAAATTACGATTGTTTATGTTAATATCCCTGAGCGCAAGTTTCGGTTATTTTATATACCGCTTAACACTGATACATGAAATATTTATACTTAACGAAAGTAAAAATAAGATACGATAAAACTTACTATATAATATAGAAATTAATCACATCCATATATCTTACGTTTTATATACTAATATATAATATAACTAAATAATATAATTTATATGAGTATACAATATATATATATAGTAATATATAAATATATATAAGTATAAGGTAATAAAATATATACCCAAGGGTATAATTTTACAAGGTTTATATACTAAGGTTACATTACATATAATATACAGGCAAATTCTTATATCATGAGCTCTCTCTGCATTTTCGCCTAATATATGATATTAAAATTCCGTTTAAATCTCTTGGCAACAATAGTGGCAATCAGTTAGTATCAAAATTGACGATGACCTATAGATTTCGTGCCTCAGAATACTCAGATTAACACATCGGTGTAAGAAAAGTTCCCGCTCCACAGATCTTCGATGACGTATATTTATTGCATTCTGGTCACCTGCCATAAAATACGTTCTCGCCATTGTTTTCTAGTCAGAACTAAATGCATTTTGTCACGTTCTGAGTAGAGCACTTACGGAAGCGAACTCGCAGTGATGTGCGTAGGATCCATTGCGGGTAGGGTTTCTTAAATGCGTAGTTTCTTGATAACATGTAAATGCCCATGTCGGTTACTAATTTAGGATAACACATAGTGTCTCTCTTCATTCTGCCAAACCATTCGCACCTACGGTACCTCTAGCAATAGTTCATCGTGCGCTGAGGCCTGAACTCGCCTAAAAAAATCCTCAAACTCGAATGTAAGTTCAAATACGGTTGTTTCATTATTTCTTTCCCATAACAGACTTGCCAAGCGATATGTTTTGATGTTTAAAATGATAGAGTAGATGCTGTCCGACCTGGTTTCTTCGCACTTAGCTAATAACGTTTCGGGTGCCAGTTTAAAGGAGCTGACTTCGGTTAAAGTATTCGTAAGTCCACGTTTCAGATGTGATCTACATATACAGAAGTAATCCCCATTGGCCTCAGAAAGAATACTGCCTTGCGTACTTATACATGTGATTTGGTAGCGACGACTTGAAAAATTCAACATCCACGGGCTTTCTTTAGTATAAGAATATTCAACTTCCGGGGATCTTGATTTACCATTGGACCAATTCTTGTAATTGCAGCGTATACTGTTAGAGGTGAGAACATGATTACACTTAGTGAAATAGAACGCTTTATCGTTATAAATGCAGAGAACGCTTGTGCACCCGCTACAGCCAAAACGAAGATGATTTAAAAATGAGTTTGGATCTAAAACATTGCCGACTGCCTTCAGATCATACATCATCCATATCACGAGGTAGGGCTCAGGGATAGTGAAGAAAACACTGTTTTCTTTCATACCATAAAAACCAAAAAGTCGCATAAACTAGATTCTCGACCAATCCCCATACTCGAGAGTCATTGATGAGAAATAAAGGATACCGTCGTCCACTCACAAGATAAAGGTCAACAATATTCTTCCTTACGGCTGTGATCAACTCAGTGATTTACCGATCCAGCCATCGTTCGTTGAAAGAAATCATGTTTATAAAATAATCACCCCAACCCCACATTAGGATTCTCGATTCCTTGTATTACTGGCTTACCGCCCCCTGTTTCACAGCCCACCGCGTCGCCATGACGGCGCATCATCTTTGGCCGGCTTCCAGCTCTATCCATTGACCTCCTGTCCGCAATTCAGAAGACACGCAGCCCGCGCAGGATAAATCCGCCTGGATGAGGCCAAGAAGAGGTTTATCCCTAAGATGCACGATTAGGCCTAGCATGTATACGGCACTGAAACGTAGTATATCCAGCCCGCAGATCTTACAGAAAATAGGTGCAGTTTGAGGCAAAATTAATGATTTGAAAATCGCGTGGTATTGAGCTAAATCCCCCGGGCGTAACAAGAACGGATTAATCCATTTAGGGGCTAAAGAGTTATTCAGACCCGATTTTCAACAGAGAGAGGAAGTTCGTTAACTCTGCTACGATCGGAGTCTGTTCGGTGTTTTTCCTCAAGTGTTGGAATTGTCCACTGTACCCATAGATATATAGAAAATCCAACATATTTAAACAAAAACTTGAAATTTTTTAGTTAACATCGGAGCGAATAATATAAATGTGAACCAGTGAAATTAATCTGTTATTTTTTAAATAAACCTAGAATGATTTTTAAAAAATATGTTATGTTAATAAAGAACTTATTTGTTATTTTATACTTATACATCGCTAAAGATGCATGTAAAGCCAAAGTCAAACGAACAAAATCCGCGGCATAGCGTTGGTGTGAGGTCGGCTAGGCTGAGCTTTTAGGCTGATTTGTCTGGATATGGGCCTTTAAAAGGGTAGTGAAAGATATATGTTTTTTAAAAAACTCCAAATTTCAAAGAATTTTCTAAAGAGTTATATTTAAAAAACCGTTGTTAAGATTATAACAAAAAGTATTACATTCATAAATAGTTCTTATGTTCAAGAAACTGCTGATATTAATAGCAAGTTTAAGAAACTTGATAATATTTGAGTTATCTTGAATGGAGTAAATTGAAAGTACCGTTTAATTAACACATAATGTTTTAATCAATTATACGTGTCATATGTGTAAGTGAATGTGGCGTTCGTGTGGGGTGCGTAGCAGTGAGGTGCGGCGTGTTGTGTGGCGGGTGTTAAGTGATGTGTGCGTGTGTATGTGGTATTCTAAAATAAAATAACATAGCGCATGAGTAAATCACACTAAGTATAATAATAGACATAATAAAAATGAACGAACATAAGAGATTAAATAAATAAAAAAGTAAAAATAAAGAGCAGAACCTTGGGGAGGCTACTACGAATAAGTAAAATAATAATAATAAATAATAGAAAATAAAGATAAAAAACGAATGAAAGACTTAAAACAACAATAATAATAATCATTCAAATAAATAATCACGAAAAGTAAAAAATAAAATAAACTCAACATAAAAGATAAAAAATAAAAAGTATTAAAACGCAATAAAATAAAAAATAATTGTGTTTTAAGCATAAAGAATAAACATAAAAATGAGAAACATAAAAACGAGAAAAAAAAATAAAAAAGTACTCGTTAATCACAAAATGTAAAAGAAAACATATGTTAATAAAATAATGCGTGGTACAAGCATAAAGCCGCCAGGAAAGTAAGCAGTAAAGGCAGATCGCAGTTACACAGTAAAGTGAGCCACGAGAGGTTTAAAGGAGCTTAGCTGATAGGAGAGAAGGCATGCGCAACTTTGTGCTAAGCAGGGCATAAGAAACATGTTAAAAACAAAGCATTAACTGCCACCAGTAAGCTGACAGCCGTATGTGTTAGGTTAATGGACCACCGTCTATTGATCTGTACCCCACAACTGGATCACTATTCAAGGTCAGAGACACTTCCGACTATGGGTCAAACTTGGTAAGACGCAAACCGGCCTCGCCAATGCGCCTGTCATGGCCTCTAACAGGATAGATACGATGCTAAGTTCCGTGTCGAAGATTTGGGCAACGTGAATTAGCGTTAACTGAGCAGCGTAGAACAGTGCTAGTCAAAACTTTGTAACCATCTACCGGCCTTTACTCAGGTTCCTAAACGGCACAGACTGCGCCGCTGGGTGAAGAAAGTTAGATCCCACGCAAACAGGTGCAGAAAGACGCATGCTAGGTAAAGTGTAGAATCGGCCGAGTAAGGCTGAGCCCGGGTACAGCCAGCCAACACCCATCGCCTTGCCGTTACGCCGTGCCTCAGGTCAAATCGAGGTGTTAGACGAGGCCTCCGTTGACGGGCGGGGATTCGTGTATGAACTTTTATGATTTTTAACATTATAAATTTTGGCAATATTACTTGGCTTTAAACATAATACACTTTGAAAGCAGAAAAGTTCGAAAAACAGTTAAAATTGATGCAGAAAGTTAAAAAGGCCACTGGCTTTGAGAATAACTCTTCCCTTACAATGCTTAAAAGAAGGACAGCTGAGACGCTCACGTTAAAGAGCCCTTTTGGCAGTTCACATGCTTAGTAAGAAATTACGCCTAACGCGGCTTTAAACGTCTCGTCGCTGCTATAAGTACTGCTTACTTATACGTTCTGCTGCTTAAACACTGTTTGTAACATTATCGGACTATACGTTGAGCATTTTAACGTGCATCTAGACATTTTATCACGTACTGTTATAAAAACATTTATCTAGCATTTAACTGTTTAACTTTCTGCTTAACTGTTTTAACTCATATTATCGGTACGGGGCTTTAACTCATATATTATTAACATGACATACCCCTTAAACGACACGCAGGGTAAGAATCTATGGAAATAATCACACTCATATGAATGGGATGTTATTCACCTTTACTAACACATGATTTACTGCTTAAGGTATGTAATGTAATGTTTTTAATAAATTTCGAACAATTGTAGTAAATATGAATGATTTTATATCAGATCCAGCTTGCTTTGGCTTTTGATGCTGATCTACCATGCATGACATAATCTTATTACTAAAGCTAAGTCAGCATTAGACATGCTTAAATTAACGAAGAGTATTAATACAAAATGCTACAAGTGTCATTAATAAGATAATGCTGTAATTAAATAATACTATGCTGTAACGAACGTTAGATAGGCTTCGGTCTATATAACGGACTTTACAGTGTTAGTTTCACGATAATGATAACTGTTACTTCAATAAAAACTAAGTTTAAGGTATGAAAGCTACAAAGAATCGATGACTGCTCATAGTCAGCCATTTGAAAAAAACTTCACCATCTAGAAACCTGTTAAACAAGATATGTAAACGAATTATGCCTTTTAGACGACGCGACTGGATTCGGACGGTAGTAGGAACCTTCAAGATAGAAGCCGCAATACATAAGTAATATATAAAAAATGCATGTATATATAGTGTCGTTAATGAAATATGTATAATATATATTATATATAATAATACATATACTATATATTATATAGTAGCATATTATACTGATTAAAATTCAGTACGATTCGAGATATGTGGACTTTAACCATAACAAAAAATAATAATATTATGCATACTCTCGCGTATAGGTATTATGATAAATATTTTTTTATTTATTACCAAAATAAAGTGTATGTTTTTATGTATTACATTCAGGAACTAGAATCCCACGCTTTTCTTGTAACTAAGTTCTTATTTCAATGTACAGTTTAGACTTATAGAGTGAATATCATGTGATTTGGTTTAATATCTTTTGTATTTCAACCTAGAAGCATGAAGTTTAGTAAAAAACACACTTGTAAGTTCTATCGTATAAGGTAGAGGTTCTTTCTTGTGTATACCTAATTATTTTCCAGAACTCCGCATTTTGCAACGGTGAGGTGATAGCCTAGTGCTAGCGGCAATGTAAAGATTAAAAGTTAGTCATTCTCAGGCTGGCCACCTTGTTGATAATTAAATTCTATTCTTTAGTGTTTTATTTTACATTATATTAAACTCCGAATCGTCACTCATTGGTACTTGAAATGCGAGATAATATCGCGTAAGTGGTCTACTATTATGTCAAAATGATATTATATCATTTATTTATTCTATTTTATTATATTATATATATCTTATATTATTATTATTATTATATTATCATTATATAGTATATTAAATATATAGTATATTAGATGTACATATGATATATATATATATCTAATTATATATTTTAATATATATCTATTATAAGATAGTTAGTTATTATATATACTATATTATTCATATATATTAATTAAAACATGTATTTAAGTATGAATATAAAATGAGCATAATTTCCATTATTATTTGTTAATAGAATTCTTTGGCAATATGTTTACCATTGTATGATAGACAAAATAAATTAGCAAATGCATTCTCATGACTGTATTATATTTTTTCAATTCCTGCAGGAATATATTAGCGCTTGCGGCGCACGCTAGGAGCGGGATGCGAAATATTGCGACCTGCTATGTGAGGGCGCTCGAGCGCGGACGTGGATAGTGCGGTAAAATTTTATGGCGTCTATGCGCTGGCGACTCGCGGCCTGAGTCGGTAGTAACGCGGTCCGGGTTCGCACCTAGCTGTTTGACAAAGTAATTTTGCGGGTCGTATCTACTATCAACATCACCGCCGACGACGTCACTAGCACAGCCAGCGTACGCGCTCGACAACATGCGTGCGACCACTGGCGATGGTTGAGCTTATCAACATAGGGCAACGGCAATTACTAATACTTAGACCGTCTGTCTTTTACATGTAGCGAGTAGATGCGAGCATCAAAGATGAATTTCAGCCATCAAATGATGATATCCATCAAAAAATTATAAGCGGTATCAAAGATGACTTCTCAAAGATGAACCATCATCAAAGATGAATCTTCAAAGTTGGGGCATCAAAGTTAGGCATCAAAGTTGAGGCTGGGCATCAACAGTATCGAGCATCACAGTTGAGGCATCAAAGTTGAGGCATCAAAATATCGAGTGTGCGAGTGTCAAGTGTAAGTGTATCTGTGTGCGGTTGTGAATGTAAGTGTATATTTTATGTCAGTGTCTATCGGTTTATGTAAGTGTCTATGGGAAGATGTAAGTGCTTATAAGTGTCAGTGTTTATAAGTGTCATAGGGATGGTATACAAAATTTCATAGTGGTATATTATATATTATACGTAAGTCACATTTATATACATATATAATATAAATATATTATATATATAATATAAACTAAATATAATATATATGTATATATATCAAAATAGTATTAGGTCTAGTGAAATGGATAGAAAATGACTAACTCAGTATGAGTCCTAAACAACTCAATGTAATTCAATACCTACTGAGAATCACGTAATGCGACTTCAACTTTAATTATTAAACGATAGTGTAACATCCACATATTTTCGTTGTGTTATTGCTGTACTAAGATGTAGGTTCAGAAAAAGTGAATCTGAAGTAAAGTGGCATTTACATTACAAGTTAGACGTCTACTTAAGATTGACAAACTGATTCTTTTAGGTCGAACCACATTGTTTGGCAATTACTCAAACATTTGATGCCTAGTCATCTGGGCAGCCTCACATTGGAAAGCAACATACCATTCAGAGAAACTCAGTAAAGCCCAGCCCCTAGCCCCCTCTACAAGACCAAGCTATGCCACGTGCTACTCGATTTGCATTTTCTGACTTTCCAGTGCTACTCTCACTTGTCAGCTCACCATTCTTGCCGCTGATAGCGATTCGTATAAGATAGCCGATTAAGATAACATTAAAAGACCACTAGATTAAAATATACTTATAACGGATGATTGGGAACTTCAAATGGCGCTTCTGACACATGAGTAGCGTGGTAGTCGAGGACGAATTGAGCGTATTCCATGGCGTATGTCTAGTGTCAGGGAGTCATAGGGTCTATGATGATTGATGCATGAGATCGAAAGCAAGGTTGAGTAATCATCAAAAATGAGTTGCGATAAGCATAATCAATCCTTAATAACGCACTGACAAACATAATATACCGTGAGGCAAAAATGCACGCATGGGTATCATGTCATTTAGGGTGGTATGTGTGATGCGCACCGCGCACGTGTGTATAATTGTACGAATGTAAAGTGTCGTTGGGTAAATTAGGTTGTCAGTATGAATGTTGTAATAAGTGTAAGTGGTGTAGTGTGTGTGTGGTGCATGTGTGTGTGGGTGTGTGGTGTGGATGTGTATGGTGTGCGAGCTGTTCGACCGATATTATTGTGTAGGTGTATCATGGTAGAGGGTATGTCCCCCATTCAATCGTACAAGTTAAGGAAGAAATATGTAATGGTGGTCTACGAGTTGGGTAAGTAAAACTTAGGCCTGTGGGACCACAAAATGAGCAACGACCATTCAGAAGGGGTTACCAAAAATTCAGTGGCACCAAAGACATCCATGACTCGTGAAAAATCTATCAAAAACAAGCAGCATTTTTTTTAATGTGATTAACAGCTGTTGCTGCCACTAATGATGGAGACTGTATTATAGCACATAATGGAATTAAATTAAATAATTAATAAAATTAATTAAATTTATAATTTATTTAATAATTAAATTTATAACAAATTAGCTCGTGGTTACAAATTTCAAAAGATTTGAAGTTTTTGAAGATTCAATATCTTTATTTAATCGGTATGGCAAGGTGTCCGGGTTCGATCCCTAGTGCGGGATCCTAGGTAGCAATTACCTTGAGAATTTCCCCTACTAGAATAGGTCTATGCCCGTGAGGTGTGAACTTTTATTTAAAAATAAAAAAAAATTCCATCTCAAGTTCCCCTAAAGCTTCAACAATACTTAAAAAAAAATGTCATAGTTACCCAGTCAATAACATTTTTATTAAAGAAAACGTAAAATAGCAATAACTTAAATTGTAATGATTCAATGAAAACTTTCCCCTCACCAATTATCGCACATTCTTGCTAGTTTTTGTCCCTATTCCGTCTGGGAAAATCTTTCCTATTTATTGTTATATTAAAATAGTTATCCGCCTTGGTGACCTATATTAGTTATTATATATTATATTCAGACCCCTCAGCTCTCCTGGCTAGGGCCTTATATATATATATATATATATATATATATATATATATATATATATATATATATATATATATATATATATATATATATATATATATATATATATATACTAAACAATTAATATGAGTACCTTAATAACACCGGAAGCCTTAATTCGACATTTAATTAGTTAAAACTTTTGTATTAATTTTATAATATATATATATATATATATATATATATATATATACTCTTCAACATATATATATATGTATATATATATACCTTATATACTTCTTTCCTCTTTCCATATATATATATAACCTTCATGCTGCCCTTCTGCCCTTGCCGCTGCTCTTATATATATGAGAGGCGACTCCTACACTTGGGCTGCTCGGGTTTAGCCCTAGTTATCATTATAGAAACGATCGATCATCTGCAGATTTCATAGTTACAATAAAATTCTCTTATTTTTTTGGTAAAATTGGTCAAATGAAACAAAATGTTCCATAATACATATAAAATATTTAAAATTTAAACAAAAAGTGTAAGTATCATCGCCATTGATATAATGCTATTTCTCAATGATTTATAAAATGTGACACCCCGGCTTTGCCAAAAAAGCGGGGTAGAAAATTTTGAGACAGTATACACACGTATGGGAATATAATTTTTTTACAAGTTGTTTTTTTTTTAGAAATCTAATAAAAGACTCATTTTATTTAAAAAAAAAATTTAACATAACATTTATTTGTTCTTAATTCACATTTCGGATAAAAAAAAAATAATAAAAAAAATATTTAAATTCTATAACTATAGTAGAAATATTATACTGTGTTATAATTCTAATACCTTAATTTCCTTTGGCATCTCTTACTTAAATAATAAATAATAATTTCATGAGAAACAATATTTAATAAAGTAAATAAAAATAATAAAGAAATTAACAATATATGCATAATAAAATAAATAATATAATAATCATAATAAAATAAAATAATGAAAGAAAAAAATAAGTTAACCATCAAATTAAAAATTAAAATATATATATATATATATATATATATATATATATATATATATATATATATATATATATATATTCTTATATCATTTTTTTTTTAATGTAATAATATATAATATATATATATATATATGCTTATATATATAGCAACCAATATATATATATATATATCCAGCAACCTGTATGTATATGTGTATCTGTATATAAAATGTAATATAGCTATATATTCTTCATATATATGTATGTAATAATATATAATAATATAATCTATATATAACTAAAATTTGTATGTAATAATATGTAATAATAACAATATAATAATAGCAATATCTCTTTGTAGTATATTTGTATAATAACATATGTATATAAAAATTAATAGTAACCATATGTAATATGTATATAATAATAATATATATATGCTTCAATATGTATGTATATATATATTAATACACTTAATATATATAATAATATATATATATATAATATATATATATATATATATATTGTAATATATATGTATATGTATATAATAACTGCTCATCTTCAACAACATATAATAACCAGTATGTATCATATACATATATATATATATATATATATGTATATATATATATATAATATATAATATATATATATATATATAATATATAATAACCTTATAACATATATATATATATATATATATATAAATATATATATATATAATAATATGTATAATATATATATATATATATATATACTATATATATATATATATATATATATATATATATAACATATATATATACGCTCTATATATGTATATGTATATACTATATATATATATATATATATACTATATATATATATATATATACTATATATATATATATATATATATATATATATATATATATATATATATGATGGACGCTGCAATTTTAAAAACGAAATAGGACTAGCAAAACCTAATGCACAAATTTCTTACAATCAAAAATTTAAAACTCTTATGTAGGTTTAACAAAGCCTTACTCATAGATTACACTGGCCAACAAAGATTTTTCGGCAAAACATTTGAAGGTCATTTTATAGGTAACTTGTTGCCCTGATTCCGAATATGACACTCCGTTTTCCTGGGTGGCTCTGGTTTTCCAAATCTATAAGAGATACAGAGATTTAGTACAAATACATTAATAACAACAATTTATGTTAGGTTGTAACGTAATTCACAAAAAAAAGCACGAAAGATATATATCAAATTGTTAATGAGTAAGTACATAAAATGCTAATAGGTCAAAGCGATACGATAACTCTAACATAGCAAACAAATGCTCCTGATACTACAACGACATATCGGCTGAAGTTTAAATAATTGTTATGATTTTCTTTCGATCATATTTTTCAATGTAAAAAGTCAACCAGAACACGTAGAAAGACGATTTAAACGTCGATTTCAGGAAAAAAAATAAAAAACGATAAATCGATTGGAACCATCAGAAATGATCTACCGATCATTTAAATCCTTCCAGGAACCAAAAAGCCCCTTTTGGGAGGCTAAAAACTCAGAAAACGGTCTTCCAAACCTTAAATTCGGTCTAACCGACCTTGAAAGCCCTAACCTTCACACGTCAGCTAGCTTAACCTTATGCTTATATAGCAATAACCAGCATATGCTGCTGCCAGCAACAACATATATATATATATATATATATATATATACTGCTGCTGCTGCTATATATATATATATATTCAAAGATTTTAGACGTAACGCTGGTTTCATAGAGTGCTTAGTAGGATATTAACTTCTGAATCTATGAATCAATGACAATTACTATTTACAAGAGTCTCGGTCAATTTTTTTCATTCACAAAAACCATTACTAAAATCTTTCATTTCGGTTTCACATGTTCTCAAAAAATTATATGAGATGGGATCTGAGCATTCGTCTTTTTTGTACTTCAGCTCCTATGCTATTCATACATATATATATATATATATATATATATATATATATATATAATAAATATATATATATATATATATATATATATAACTGCTATAACCTGCTATACATATATATATATCAAATAGCCTCCCCAGAAATTTGTATACTCAAAAAAATATATCAGTAAATATTTTGTGTTAATGTTAATGACTTGATGTTTTATTCATTTAATTTGTGTCTTAAAAAATAGATTCAGTACATCACTAATTATATATATATATATATATATATATATATATATATATATATATATATTATATTTATATATATATATATATAATATATATATATATATATATATATATATATATATTACTCTGACTCCCAATAATTATACCATAAAAATATTGTATCTTAGAGAATTATCTTAATGAAGAAATTATAACAGATCTACGGGCCTGAGCTAGGAGAAAACAAAATTTACCGGCTCCGCAATCCTGACTATCTATCTGTCCTGGCTCAAAACCGTTTATTATATATGTAAATAATATAGATGATATTTTATGCAATATTTCGAAATTTACGCACGGTACGAAACTTCAAAATTGAATAAATTGTAAGAAAGATTATTATCAATTATTTTATTCCAAACTGATTTGAATAAGATTGTAAATTGGTCAAAAACATGGCATATGAAATTTAATGCCTATAAATGCAAGATTATATATACATTTTGGAAGTTGTTATCCGTTATCAAAGTTGTCAGCGAAGAAAAGGATGTACTTAATTGCTAAGAAAGCTAATAAAGATCTAGTATATATTGCCAGAAACTTCTATTATAAATATAAAAATATATAATAGTTCTTCTCTATAAAATGATAGTTAAACCTCATTTGGAATACGCAGTAAGACGGTGATCCTTCGATCACACTGAATAGGAGAAATAATCCAAAAACAAAATTTTTTTACAAATTTGTAGCACTGCGATGTTTGCTGCTTAGAAACAGATCTATTCTAAGTGAGTAAATTCACTTGTTACATTAAATAAGTCAATATACTAATGTTAAAAATACACAAACAGATCTGTTTTAAGCCAGCGGGCGCATTCAAAACAATAAATAAACATAAATACTTAACAGACTCGCCTTGAGTGTACTGCAAAGACTTTGCTAGTATGTGTTCTGTCTTTCTTTTTTTTTCCTTCTTCCTTTTCTTCTTCCTTCTCCTTTTTTATCATCTTTTTGTTCTTCTTCCTTTCATCCTTATTTATTCTCTTTTTTATCAAATTCAAACCCATCCCTCGTTTCCCCCTTTACTTTTTCCTCTTTTCCCCTTAAAATGTATATTCCCCAACTCCCCTGGGTGGGGGATGTCTGTCCCCACTTTTCTCTTTCCTAATTTGTCCTTTAATTATTTTAGGGACAAAACACCAAAGAGAATTTATAAATAAATAATTTGAAAATTAAATTTCAATTATAAAATTTCTGAAAATAGAAGAAATCAATTAGTACACACACGCATATATATATATATATATATATATATATATATATATATACATATATATATATATATATATATATATATATATATATATATATATATATATATATATATATATATATATATATATATATATATATATTTATAACTATGCTATATTCTTTAATAACGTAATAGCCATAACCAATAGCCTTCGCGCCAACAACATATGTATATGCAGCTGCTGCTGTATATAGCAACTACCTTATATGCTATATCGCTGCTTCCCAGCCGCTGCTAACATGTAGCAGCCGCTCAGCTGCCATCATTTGCTGTTTGATTATAAAGAATGATTTTTTATTTTCTGTATTGCCATTGTCTTTGTGGGTAAGTTTCTTTTTAAGTTTGAGTTTCAAACTTCAGTGGGGAGATGTGTTGGGGAATTAATAAACCAAGTAACTTAAAAGAAATGTATGGTAATTTAAATATCTTAGAGAACGAATTAGATTGTTTGCAGACTTTCTCGAGTAAGGTGAAACAGGAAAGGATCATGGGTAATACAGGTGTGATTAAGAAGAAAAAAAGGAAAAAGTCCCGATGTGATCGGTAAGTGATGAAATTGTTAGTTATATTTTATTATTTAGAAAAGTTTCTTTAAATAAAAGTTACTAATTTGAAATGTGTTTTAGGGACTAGTTGCCAGGCCGGAATCCCCGTCACTGTTCTAAAAAAATATTGGTTGAGAAAACGATGTAAGGACAGATGTGCTGTGCACAACTAGGAAAATCTGATTGAATCTTTCAAGAATGACTTATTGAAACTGGCTCCAATATTGCGAAGAAACCGATTGTGAATCGAAAGTTTATTAAAAATTAACTTCTTGATATTCCGGTAAATAAGTGTTAATTGGTTGATAGGACTTTAAAAAAAAAACGACTGCGTTAACATTGGTGGATCGTAGTGGTTTATCTTGGACCGAACCTTTGACCTTATTGTGCATGATGGAGGAATACGATGGTGGAAGAAAAGCAGACAGTAGGATCCAGTAAAAGTGAAAACAAGGAAAAATCAAAGCCATATTGTGCATGATGGAGGGACGGAGGAATCCAATGGTGGGATGGTTGACAGGATTAAAAATTAGAAAAAGGAACAAAGAAAAGTCGATTGAAGCTGGTAGGGTAAGAGATTAGTAAGTATTTGTTACGATTATCATTTGCTGTTTGATTGTAAAGAATGATTTTTTATTTTCTGCATTGCCATTGTCTTTGTGGGTAAGTTTCTTTTTAAGTTTGAGTTTCAAACTTCAGTGGGGAGATGTGTTGGGGAATTAATAAACCAAGTAACTTAAAAGAAATGTATGGTAATTTAAATATCTTAGAGAACGAATTAGATTGTTTGCAGACTTTCTCGAGTAAGGTGAAACAGGAAAGGATCATGGGTAATACAGGTGTGATAATAAGGTTATAGCATTGAAAGAAAAAAAAGAAGAAAAAAGTCCCGATGTGATCGGTAAGTGATGAAATTGTTAGTTATATTTTATTATTTAGAAAAGTTTCTTTAAATAAAAGTTACTAATTTGAAATGTGTTTTAGGGACTAGTTGCCAGGCCGGAATCCCCGTCACTGTTCTAAAAAAATATTGGTTGAGAAAACGATGTAAGGACAGATGTGCTGTGCACAACTAGCAAAATCTGATTGAATCTTTCAAGAATGACTTATTGAAACTGGCTCCAATATTGCGAAGAAACCGATTGTGAATCGAAAGTTTATTAAAAATTAACTTCTTGATATTCCGGTAAATAAGTGTTAATTGGTTGATAGGACTTTAAAAAAAGTAAGTTGATGTGATTTATTATTTTTATACTAACTAACTAACTAAGTAACTAATTAAAGAAGAAAATATATATATATATATATATATATATATATATATATATATATATATATATATATATATATATATATATATATATATATATATAAGATATATATATTCAAATATATATGTATATTCAGTATATATATATATTCAATACCTTCTATATATATATTCAATATATATATATGTATATTCCAATATATGGTGGCAACATGTAATATATATATATATATATATATATATAACTTATATATATGTATATATATGCATAACAACAACTTATATATATATATATATATATATATTCAATATATATACATTCCTTTTATCTTAACTGCTTAAGATTAGCGGAAGATAACCCCCCCCGCCCCTTATAATTCAATACCTTCCAACCAATATGTATGTATGTGTGATTTCGGTAGTAACCAACAACCAGCCAATAATAATATATGTAATTATATAACAATATAATATATATAATAATAATAATAGCATATATATATATATATATATATACATATGTATAATAATATAATAATATTATAATATGTATATGTATATATGTACTCTATATATATATTCAATAATAACATAGCGTAATAATATTAATAATAGCCAATAATGGCAGCCAACCATAATATAATAGCCAACCATTCGATGTGCTAACAACAATATAATATAATAGCCAGCAGCCAGCAGCAATATGTATGTATGGCAACAATAGTAACCTTCTTCTTGCTTCAACTTCTTCTCGCTAATAGCGTAGCCATGTTCGATACGCTGTATAATATGTAGTAATAATGCTCAGCTGTATAACCAGCCAGCAATAATAATGTATATGTATGAATTCAGTAGCCAACAATAATATATGTATATATATGTATAATATAACCATAACCAATAACTTAATATAATATGTAGCAACCAGCCAATATGTATATGCTTCCTTTGTATATAATAATAACAATAATAATATAATATCATTCGGCCAACAATAATATGTATATATGTAATATATATGCTCAGTGTTAATAGCAATATATAGCCAAAAGCCTAATTTTCTCTGGTGTATTCGTAATATAATAACAATAATAACCAGCCTTGGCAATAGCCAGCCAACATGTACCATTTCAATATATGTATAGTAATAGCAATATGTAGGCAGCCAACTACAACAACAACCAGCAGCAATAATATATATATGATTCGATAGCAGCCAACCAATATGTAGTAATAATATGCTATATCAGTAGCTATTAGCTCAACCAGCAATATATGTGCTTATGTTCATTCTTCCAGCAACATAACCATGTAATAAGTATGTATGCTATGTGTATGTAACAATATCAGCCAATAATACAGCATATGTATACTAATATTTATTAGCCTAATATCGCTAACAATATATAATGTATATAATTCGACCAACAACCAACCAACAATATGTGTATTATAACAACCAATATGTGTATATCTTATAATAATATGTATAGCCAATGTTCAGTATAATAACCAGTAATGTATCTGCTGTATGTAACAATAGTATATATGGCAATACATAATAATAACCAACCAACATAGTATGTAATATGTATGATTCCCAGTATGTAATAACCAATATGTATACAACAACTCTTCAACAACAACTCAACAACAGCAATAATAATAGTAATATAGTATAACAATATATGTATCGCTAACTTTCATTAAAGATTTCTCGAACTCTAACAGTAATAATAATAATATGTAATAACCAGCACCAACTGTATATGTATCAACATATCATTCAATCTCTGTATATAATATGTATCAGCAAATAATATTATATAATATATAATATGTATAACAATATTAGTAATAATATATATATATATATATATATATATTTCTTCTTATAATACAATAATATATTAATAATATGTATATATTATATATATATATAATATGTAATTCTATGTAATATAGTTTACCATGATTCACCTAATATATATATTCACACAATATATATATAATAATAATAATATATATATATATATAAATATAATAATAATAATAATAACCATATAACCAGCCAATATATATATATATAATATAATAATATGTATATATATAATAATATGTATATGTATAACATGTATATAATATGTATGATTCAATAACTGCTCAATAGCATTCATATGGATGTATATGTATCATAATTCTGTTATAGTGCATGCTGTCTCATACAACGGTATGTAATAATAATAATATCAATAATAATGTATATCTAGCAACCAACCAATATATCAACTGTATCAACTTCTGTATGGCTCGTAGCTGCGCTCCCATGATTCAGTATGGCGCCAGCCAGCCATGTAATAATAGTAGCAATACTCAATATGTAACCCATATTAGCCAATAGCAGCCAGCAATAGCCAACCTTATGTAACGCCAAATTCAGTATAGCAATATCAGCTTAGCCAGCCAGTATGTAGCAATAACAATAGCAATAATAATATCAGCAGCCAACAATAACCAGCTATATTTATCAGCCATATACTGTAATTCCGGTAATATGTATATAATATGTAATAACAATAATAATATATAATAACAATATATAATAATAGTAATATATAATAATAATAATAACAGTATGTATATGTAGTATCATATGTAATATGTATTCCGGTAATAACCAACAACATATAGCCAGCCAGCAATAACATATGTATATTCCGATAATAATAATAATAATAATAATATGTGTAATATCTAAGTGCATGTTGTAAATATCACCTGCACTCCTCCACTTATATATATGTATATGTAATTCAGTATACAGCTGTAACATGTGTAATGTAACCAATAATATATGTATGATTCAGTATATAATAGTAATATATATATCAAAAATATAAATATATGTATGTAATATATAATATATAATAGCTCTCGTATATAATAATATCTGGCTGTATGCTGGCCAGCCATAATAGTATGTAGCCAGCCAGCAACCAGCTATGTCCAGTATATGTAGCAGCAGCATATGTAACAGTAACCATGTATTGTAGCCAGTAACCAACAACCATGTAATATTTATATTATACTGAACAAATAACAAATTAATTATTGGTTGCAATAAGCCTTATATGTAAATACTTGTCTGTTTTGCCTATTTCAATTAGCTCTTCCATCACTTTCACAGCCCTTTCAGCAATCATATTTGAGCGAAATATATCAAGGGCTGATGGTTCCCGTATCCAGATTAGTTTTTATGCACTTTAGGGCACTAGTACACCCCAACTCCGTGATACTGAGATTGGAAGTTGTCATAGTTGCCTCTTTGAATTTCTGATTAGTGAACCATGATTCTTGCCACCTGTTAGCAATGAAACTTGCTGGAAGCTCCAAAACCTTGCACCATGATGGCAGTAGAAAGTACGCAAAGAGATTAAATATTGCTCTCGGGTCCCATCATGCATTGTGTAGTAAAGATAATTTTTTCCACATGATGACTGCCAACATACTCTGCTTTTCGTAATGTTGAAATTCCTTGCAGTGTTTAAATAGGAAATTGAAGTCGTCCCCCCAGCCGAGGTTCTCGTTCACATTCACTTTTGTACCAACATTGTAGTTTCTCGTAGTTTTCTAACCTTTATAGACGAGCTTGTAGTTTAGACTCGGTTTAGTTGTAGTTATAGAAAAACAGTAGTTCAGAACGTGCCTCAATATTCTGACTAAAATGGGATACTGACATCCAATGCATTGAGGCATCTCTAAACCCTTTCCAACTATCACTCTCTACAGTCTTGCATCAAAACCATTTGATCTTTCGGTGTTGAAAGGTGTCGTATCACAAAAGATCCTTTTAATGATTGCCCAAGCATCCTAGTCATCAATTATTTTTTTAGTGCATTATATACATCATGAGAAGATGCAGTTTTGCACCTGGCCACTCCAAGTCTAATTTCCATAGTTGCACTTTTCAATCAGACATCTTGCTACTCAGGTTTTAAGTCTTTTCTCATTGAAGTGAAGACAGAAGTCCTTTTCTTCCTTTCTGAAGTTTTTTGATATCAGCCATGCTTTTTTCCATAAATCTCACGACTCCACGCCATACACCTGATTATGTGGGTGAAGGAAGAGGCACACCTTCTTCTTCAACACTTTAGATGTTCTATGCTTAGATAAAAATTGACGGGTCACCAATTTTGTTACCTGGTTTATGGCAGATGCTTTTCAACTCATGACTCTCTCTGAATCATCAGAGCCGCTCTATGATAGGCTGCTCTGATTGTCGCTCTAGGTATCAGATACACTTTCCATATTAGATGTGCTAACGTTATGCTCATGTGATAGTTTAACATGTCTTGTTTTTTTAGAACAATGAACAGATGAATTTGGTGCAGGCTTATGAGTGGTATACACCATCTTCCCACCTAATTTCATTTGTTTCTGGTAGAGCTCTTTATCCTCTCAACAAAGCCAAGCACCATCAACTTTAGTGATGCCAAATATGCTATCTAAATCATTCTAGAAGATTTTTTTGGCCTACGTTGTTTTTTTCATGCAGACCTATAAGTTTAAGTAGGCGAACATTTCTAACTTGATGACTGAGAGTGGGATACCTAAATATCTCCCACAATTGAATTAATTCATTGGCAGTCAGTTTAATTCTAATTTTTTTTTAATCTTTGTATTGTTCCAATAACGTAAGAAATCTACCCAAAATATGTCGCTTTTGAGGTAGCCTTGTGTGGGTTGTCAAACATTCAACACGAGGAAGGTATCATCACCTTGTATTAATGGATAATGATAGATTTGAAGCCCATTTTTAGGCATTCTTTTTAACATATCAAAAGATTTAAAGTATGTCATGGATGTAAGATTAATGTTTTCAATTTTATCATTATTGTTATTATTAATCAAATTTGCGAAGGCAAAATAATTACAATGAAAAGAATATAAAACAAAGCACAATGCATAACACAGGGAAACTATTTCCAATTAATCTTAGTCATTTCATATATATATATATATATATATATATATATATATATATATATATATATATATATATATATATATATATATATATATATATATATTATATATATAATATAATATATATTATATATTAATATAATATATTAATAATATATATATATAATATATATATATATATATATATATATATATATATATAATATATATATATATATATATATATAGTATATATATATATATATATATATATATATATATATACAATACACTAAAATTTAAAATTAAATGTTCTTAAATTATGATGAAGAAACAGGAGCTGATCAGCTTGTGTTGAAGAAAGACGATTCCTTTTACTTGTTATAAATATTTCCTGCTTGGCTAGACATTCTCTCGCTAAATACACTTGAGGGTGGAGCAGAGAGATATTTCCTAGCTAATTCACTTTAAAATGCAATCAGGATAAAGAGCTTTCTTTCTTTCCACCATAACAGTGGATCAGCATCCGATTTTCGTTCCATAAGTGGTGCTGCAAAATATTTATCACAGTAGTTTGAATAGTATTTTCTAATTCATGTTTTTTTCTCTCACTGCTGCTTCTTCTATGTCCTGCAATTTTAACTTTTTTTCTTCTTTGATCAGTTACACTTGGTATTTTGTTTTCAGTTAATATTCTTTCCTTTTTTTTCCTGACGATTTTTCTTGTAAGCATGTATCAAAGCACTTCCAAAATTGAATGTTGTTTCCTTCTCATTAATCTTGCCGTTTCATTTTCAGATTCTTCATTTGAATCTGTATGAGACTGATCATTTTGATCATCATTTTGTTCATCAGAATCTGAATCTGTAGTTCCCCGTGTTACCCTATGAAAAGGGGATAAAGCATGTTAATAGGAAGTTTTTATAATAATAATAATAATAATAATAATAATAATAATAATAATAATAATAATAATAATAATAATAATAATAATAATAATAATAATAATAATAATAATAATAATAGTTAATCAATGAAAATGAAAAGTATTTATTAATGAAAATGAGGAGACATGTTTGTGGTCCATAGCGATTTCTTAGGTCAAGTGGCTGGTTCTCATATATGTATAAAATATTTAGACCAGGGACTTAAATGTAAGGTTTCCAAGTAGTTTGCAGATGATAACAAATTGGCTACCTCAGTAAGGAATAATGATGGGTGTATAAGGATTTAAAAGATAAGGAGGGAGCTGTAATCATTGATGGGATGAGTAGGTTCATTCCTTCTTCAACTAAATCTTTCTCTCCTCATAATTCATGGTTTGATTGTGCTTGTTCTCTGGCCATTCAGGCTAGAGACAGTGCATATCGGGGGTGAAAAGATTCTCATTCTCCTATCGCTCTCACTAATTTTCATTCAGCTAGAAGTTGTTGCAGGGATACTCTTTGATGAGCAAAGTGGGCTTTCATCAAAAGAAAAGTGCGCTAACCTCCTTGGTTCTCCTACTGACACATCTTTCTGGCCTCTTGCCAAAAACATCTCTAGCAACTTCTGTAAATCTGCCTTTCCTCTTATTCAATCTGATGATTCTGTTGCTAATTCTCCAACTGAAAAGGCCAATCTCTTTGGCCTCCTATTTTCTTCTAACTCAACCCTGGACAATTCTGGCATGCCTCTTCCTACTCCTTCTCCTCTCAGGTGTCCTATGCCTTTGCCTGTGATACATTTGATCGGTGCATGGGCCCCTAAATCTATGAACATTAAGGAAGGTGGGTGGCCCGGATGGCATTCCTCCCTGAGTTTTGAGGAAGTGGGCTTCCATGCTATCCCCACCCCTCGTTCAACTATACTCACTATGTCTCAATACTAGCACTTTCCCTCAGTGTTGGAAGCTCGCATATGTCCAACCTATTCCGAAAAAAGGAAGCTGCTCTGATAATTCTAACTATCGCCCCATAGCTCTCACTTGTATTCTATCTAAGATCTTTGAAACCCTTCCCAACTCACTCCTTAGATCATCGGGAAACTCATTCTGAATCGCCAGTATAAGCTTTCGGCGCTTGGAGGCCTCCTGGGCGATATTACTTTATTATACTTAACTGAATTTATGGTTTTTTTTGCCTCTTAGGAACACGGAGACTTGCATGGTGGCTGCTTGAACATATTGAAAGCATTTTGACGCGAGTATTGGCACACGTCACTGCTCTCCAAGCTCCCTTCCTTTGGGTTTCCTCCTTCTCTTTGCTTATGTCTAGCTTTCTTTCGAATCGCTCAATGTTGGCTGTTTTTGATGGGGCAACTTCTTCTTTTTCTGTCAATAGTGGTGTTCCTCAAGGTTCGGTCCTTATCTCCTACCTTTATTCCTACTTTTCATTAATGATCTTCTCACCTGCACCTCTAACTCTATCCACTATATGCAGATGACTCGACCGCTTCAGTTCTTCAACTCATATCAATTCTGCTTCCTCTTTTACTTCTAGAATTGCCTCTGTCTTAATCTTTCTGGTTCTATTATCGCTGATCTGGATAGAATTTCCGGATGGGGTCGTCTCGACCTTGTGAAAAATTTAATTCTTTAAAAAACCCAACTTCTAAATCTCGTTCTCTCAAAACTTTCTAACTTTCCTATCTTCTTTCATGGCTCTCGTCTCTCCTGTTACCAATATAAACATCCTTGGCCTTAACATAAGCCAAAAATGTCTTGGGAAGCTCACATCACAACAGTTGCTGGGGCAGCCTCAAAGAAACGAAGTTCTGTTTAGACTGCGAGACTTTTTTTTTCCTATACTCAGTTACTCCACCGCCC
>JABUQX010048106.1:35000-62629 GCA_015478945.1 Trachelipus rathkii
TGTTCATATATTTTATTTTAGGCAGGAGCACAAATTTGAGGAGTAAACGAAACTCAGATGCTAAAGTCAAATCAGAAGACGATACTGTTAAAGGTATGAAATAATAAATTAAATACCGTAATCAGTCCTAATTTATGACTATTCAACCAAGTTTAGCAACAATTTCATTTTTTTCTTTTTATTTTTTCTTGACTTTTTTTTTTCTTTCTTTCCCTTTTTTTTGGTTTTCTTTTTTTTCTTTTTCCTAGAAGTAATAGTGTTTATGTGGGGGGGGAGGGTAAATGTCATATGTGTATCGTTTATTGAGTTTAATTCTACTGTTTGAAAGGATAACTGCTGGATGGAATGGATATTTGATTCTCTTCTATCAGGGGTACGTAATGTGATAGAGGAATTGTGAGGTGAGACAATCATTCTATTTTGATAACCATTGTTCCAGTTGGTTTATTATTTATTGTTGTAGTTCTCTGGTTGCTGTATTTATAGAGGAATTTTGAACTGTGATTATTATGCTGTTTGCATGACTATTGATATTTATGGAAATAGAAGGGAATGTGGTTGGTCATGCATGAAAAGGGTAAAGATTGTTGGTTATAGGGTGGCACACTTGGGGACTCTTATTATATAATTTGTATGTAAGGGAGGAGTGGTGTCCTTTTAGAACTTTAGCTGTAAGACCGGATAGGAAATTTGCTTGTCATTGATTCTTATATCAATGTTTATATCAATATGTCAAATGGCTTGCTATGAGGAGGGTGTGAGAAGGGGAGGAGTTTGGTTGAAACCTGTGAGGATGTTTTGTATTAAATCTGTTAGTAGAGTGTTATCTGAATTCATGCTGTGTCTGATAGGGAGATCGAAGGGAAGATTTTATTTAGGATTAATCTTTCGAGTATTTTGGATATTGTAGAGAGCAATGATATAGGTCTATATGAAGCTGTGGTTACTTTAGGTGGAGTGGATTATCGTTTTAGTATTGGGTTATTGTATTGTAGTGTGTTTCCAGAATGGAGGCGGAATAGTGTTAGGTTGCCAATCTGAAGTTAAATATTTGGTTAGGCTGTGATAGAATTGATTTTCCAAGTATTTTAGATGAATATTGGATATTTTGTCTGGTCTTTCTGCTTCTACACCATGTTATATTTAAGGTTTTTTATGATATTTAGACTTCTATGGGAGGAATGGAGGTCTTCTTAGTATTTTTTATTTTTTAAATCTTTTAATTAGTTAATTGACGTTAGGATTGTGGGTTTTTATTACTGAGTTTAGATACTGTGTACATGGCGAATAATTTACATTGAATTTTGGACTAGAAGATGTTCTTTTAACCTTCCGATCTTTGGTCTAGGTCTGTAAAACAAATTTTCAAATAGGTTTAATTTGATAACTTTCTTAACCTAACCTAACCTAACCTAATCTAACCTAACCTAACCTAACCTAACCTAACATAACATAACATAACATAACATTCCACTTGAGTATTTTCATTTTTCAAATATGAGGATACCTGAAATTAAACAAATATTCCATTTTGATTTATAAAATAGCAGAACAACCTTCTCTTATATTTTATCACATGTTTTCGTTACAATTTCTAGTAGGTTGTAGCCTGCAGACTGCTGTTTGTAGGCTTCTACTTACTAATTTTACTATGTATTTTACATTTGTAGCTATCCATATATATAATTTATTTTAAATTTAATGTATTATATTATCAGTCAGACTTAATATCAGTTGAAATGACAAAACTCAAAAGTGACTGAAGGGATGCAAATGAAATAATAAAAATATTGAAATATAAAGCCACATCCTACTTACCACCGCATTGTAAAATGAAGGAGCGTCATTGAGAAAACGTGAATGCACTAAATCTTACATATTTGGCTATTCGAAAGTATCAACTCTTGACCTTCACTAATCCACTTAGTACCCATCCCCAGACCCCAGCACTATGGATACTGACCTAGTCAGCCCTCATTATCACTAGGGCTCGATCAGCGTGAATCAATCATCAGACCAATTTTAATTCTTGATATGGACTGATAAGTATACAATATCTCCAGTCATATGAAGTATCGGATGTGAGGACACATAAACAGTGGTTGCTTGAAACGGAGCAAGGGACACGCCAGTAACAGTACTCTTAAGCTTTAGCTGCCTTGAAATATATGCGATCTTCCTCAGTTCTGGCACAAATTTTCTCAGAACACCTTCCTAGCTTCAATCAGATATGCACAATAAATACTAGTATACGGCAACCATATACAGAACAAAGTTATATTTCATGCGAGGCCTTTGCTACTTATTATTTCTGTAAAATAATTAGAGTCACCACGACTTTTTGCACATGGCGTTCTTTATAAATTTGGAAAGAGAAAAAGAATATCGCTTTAATGTCAACTGAAAGGTTGCCTTGTCCTATAAACGATTCATACGAAGCCACAAACAAAAACTATGAGTATCCTTATTCGGTCTATAAATCCCGTTTCGGGTTCACATATATAATTTTGAACACAACAACTCAGGAAGGCCTTCGAACTTTTGGAAATTGGAACCAAAAATGTCCAAATCTATCTATTTTTGCAAATTTTCATTCAGTTCCGATTTTACAACTTCAAAAATCAAAGTGAAAAACATGAAAGAAAACAATTTGTTGCATGAATCGCTCTGAAAAAAACCGTTTTTTAACGTCCGAAAAAAATGAGCTTGTTTTTTTCCTTTCCCAACCCTAGGGTTGAGTATGTGAAGTGTGGATTTTTTTTTATTGTATAGAATATTTTTGTTATGATATTTTTATGGTTTAGTGTTTGATTAATGTTGCCTATTCTTTTTCTTATTTAAGTTGATTAGGTTTTTTATTCTATCATTAAGGGTCTATGATTTATTTTAGTTGGTTTTGATTTGATTGTCTATTTTGTTAGAGGGAGCTGCTTTGTTTTTATTAGGTGTTGATTTCTGGTGAAATGTTGGGATTGAATTGTTTATGGTAATCATGGGGGACGTATTTTAATGATTTTAGATTTATTTTATTGAAATACAGGGTTGGCAGAACCCCAGGGTTTTTGGACAAAAAAACCCAACTCATTGGGTTTTTGGGTGCATTTTTGGCATTTTTGATTTTTAAATTTCTTAAACCTTTACAGTCATATAACATTTTAGTATGTCTTTTCTTTTAATCTTTCATTGAAAGTCTTTTACGAAAATTTTAACTAATTAGATTTATTTCCTATTACCTGCATTTTAAGATTAAAAGAAATTATTTAGAATTAAAGCAACGTGAGTGTAATTAAAAGTATACAACAGTATGCTCTCAGCCTAATCTAGAGTTTATATCGCGAATTATCGGTAGGAAAGAGTTATTAATGTAAATCACAAAGGAATGTAATATAAATCCAATGATTCATGATATTAAAAAAATGAAGGTCTCAATACTTCGGTAATGATAAGAAAATGTGTAGCTCGTATGTTCCATTGAAGTCAGTGTTCAAGAAAGATTTAATAGTCAATAGCCAGGTGAAATAAGTGTATGGAAAAACACTGAAAGGAACTTTTGACAATCGTTGGAGCAATTGATTCATATCGACCCTAGAGTAGATACAATAATTGTGCAATGCATCTAGATCTCTGAGGGATACAATATATCCTAGAACGTCCTCTAAACTTTACCTAAATTTTTGTATTTTGTCTTTGTTATCAAGTGGCAATACATGTAAGCTCAATATTTTTATGCAAGATATATCTTTTCTCTCTAAGTTGATGCCCTTGTTTAACTCTTCTTCTCACATGAAATATAACTAACATATGTAATAAATTCAAAACAGCAATTTCCAGTTATTTATATATGACGGTTCCCACAACGTCCTGCTTTTGCTTTTCTCATAAAGATATGATAATAGGCCTCATATACCCCAAATCCACAGCGATCTGCCATTTTTAGCGTATTTCAAATCTCATTTTAATTTTCAACATTTAACAATTATAAACCACTCTAGAGAAGCACATTATAAGAATATCAATTAGCAAAATAATTTGGACTGTACCAACTTCTTAAATATTATAATATATATATATATAATATATATATTTATACTATGACTTCATAATTATAATATACTATAATATATAATTATATATATATACAACTAAATATAACATATAATTATATAATTTATTATATATAAGTATATTATATAATAATATAAATATATATTATATAATATTATTATATTATATATATATATATAATATTATAATATATATATTATATATATATATATATATATTAATATATACTATATATACATATATACAGATACTAATACTATAATGATATTATATTATAACCTATATATATTATTATATTATATATATAATATATTTATATTATTATATATATATAATATACTAAAGTATTATATTATATATATATATATATATCATATATATATCATATATATTATATTATATATATATAATATATATAAATATATATATTAATACTAACACTATACTATATATATTATATATAGTATATATATAATATATATATATATGTATAATATTAATATATATTATATATATTATCTTAGCATAATATATATAATTATCATCCAACTTTCTCCCCCAGTACGGTGCGAGTATGGGTGTTTTCCTCTACCATTGCACCAGAAAAAATCTCTGAAATGTAGTGCATAGCAAAGGAAAATGATTCACGAAGCTCTGCAATTCAAGAAGCGGCCCAGCCTTTCCAACCTATTAATATATCTGCTATTAGTGAGAACTTGTCTGCAGTCTCGAGAGCCCATTGCCTCAAAGCATGTTCCTGATTTCCTCAACTCGCATCAGAGTTTAGAACATATGTGAGCAATATTCCATAACGTATCTATTATCGCTCCTTCTTTACCGGACTGTATATTTTAGTCTCTATCTACCCTATACATTAACACTAAGGTATAGCATCACAAAACACTAACCACGCTCATCGTGAATAGACTCTTAGTGACTCTACTGAGTGCACGCTACTCTCATATAGTTCTTCGCTATTCTAATCTTACATTTTCCACAAATAGAGTTTAATTGCATATATAAGCCCACTTAGTTAGAGCCTGCCACTTCCAAAAATGGATTCATTTCCGTATACTTAACACTCTGCCACTTCTTTATACTACTCGTGTGTGCCCATTAAATCCTCATAAATGTGCCTCAATAATAATGACCTTAAATACATCATTAAACTTCAATTTACAGAAGCACTATGGTCGGGTTGAATAGATTACTGCTATGGAACCCGTCGACCGTTCCTAACCTATGTAGCCATAAGGTTCGTCGCACCTCGAGCGATCGCTCAGCACGCTGCTCAGACCATGGGTCCTGCCTCACTAAAAACACTCGAATATCTTCCCTTAACTCTTATCTAAGCTGTACTGTTTACTACCAATCAAACCCAGTCCCTCCTTTCACGACCTACCAATGATGCCTGAACAAACATCTAATACTCACAGAATTTTATTGCCTTAGTCTGTCTCACATCTCTTTTCAGGAATATTTAACTCCACACGCCAGAGCCAACAGAAAATTTCTCAAGACATTCAAAGGAGGTGACACTCTCTCACACATTAACTCTATTCCATTCTCCTTAGACATGTTGTCAATTTTCTAACTCCTTCTGTTTAAGGTTCTTAAGCCAGCTTCCTTACAAACACACATTAACATTCTTTTATTACTATAACTCCTTATTCACATATTTACATAAATTTGATAACTGTTATCTAACAAACGATATAATTTATACTAATATATTATTTAATTCTAATTATTATATTTAGATATTATTATATTAATTTATTTATCTATTTATATAATTTAGATATAATATTAATTAATAGTAATATACTTTATACATAGTTACTATGATATGTTACTTTATACTTAACTCTTTATTTAATAAACTGTATATATGCTATTAAAATAATATATTATTTTAGTTTTGACCATTTTAGTGCTATTTTTAGTGATGCAGGTGTTTCACGTAGTCTTTGAAATTTTACTCCTTCTATTATGGCTCGCGTCGCAACGAAAACATATTCAATCTCACACATTTATCTCATATTACCACTCTCTTGCGATTGGGTGACCATAATTTTATTTTCAATCTATTAGCCGTCAGTCATCCTAAGGTTTAATATCTAAGTGCTTGATTGTTTATAAGAGAAGAGTATAGGAGCAAAATTTGATTTTGATAGGGACCAATTGTCAAGTTTAAAAAAAAAAATAATAAAATTTAAACTAATATTCCATTACATTATTATTTATTTATATATGCGTAATAAAATAATAATAATATGCGTGATAATAATAATAATTCAACAATTAATAATAAAATATTTAATAATAAATAATTAAATAATTAATTAAATAATATATATATATTAATTAATATTATATTATATATTAATTATATATATATTATAATAGTATTAATATTAACAGTCTTGAATAATTATTATATAATATATATTAATATATATACATTAATATATATATTAATATTTTATTATTTTTTAATTATATATATATTATAATATATAATATATATACACTTAGAAAGTATATATTAAGTATATATATATTATATACTTAATATCATAACGAGTGTGAGTGAGTCAGAATGAGAAAATTAATTATTATCATGATAAATTAAGTACATTGTTGAACATTAATAATATATATTATAGTATAATATAATATATTGTAATATTACATTATATATATACGGTACATATAACTATTTATATATATATTATAGATATATAATATATATATAATATATATATATATATATATATATATATATATATAGTATATATAATTATTATATATTAATTAATATTAATATTTAATACTTATATTCCTGCTAAATCTTAATTATGCTTAATTATTTATCATATATATTACTAATATATATATATTTATATATATATATATACGTATATACTGCTATTATTAATATGTCTTATTAATTTGTAGTATGTATGACATTTGCCAGTGTTATTATACCTAATTGTTCGGCCTTGATCTGTTCTGCATTTCATATTCTCTATAATCAACCTAATTTTTCCAGACACATCTTTAGAGACACTATTACTTTATATCCTCACATTAATATATATATACACATACTTAATTTCCTCACCCTTCTTCTAGACAACATTTATACCAAGGACATCCCTATCTATATATACTTTATATCAATGTATGTGTGTCATAGAGAAAAAGAATTGGCCACATCGATTAATGGTACGCGGTAAGTGATAGAGTGACTAAGTTCAGTTGTAGTTAGGTTGGTGTACCCTAACTACCACTTATCGTATATTAGCCAGGCAATGCCTAAAGCATGCCTCGGATAAGGTATTGTAGATCGCCTAAGCGGCCTTCTAAATATCTATTTAATACGGCAATAAATGTATGATCATATTGATCAGTACATAGAATGTTCAAGAGGATATAAATGTAGAGGTGATGAAGAGGAGAGGGGTGATGGAGTTATTTAGTAAAGGGCTCTAAAATTTATTTGCTCGCTGTTTGACTTAAACGAAGTGAAGAACAAGTGAAAATAAGTTGGTTGTGTTGAAATGTGATATTACGTTTGGTATGGAAAAGAGTAGATAGAAGAGGATAGAAAGTAATTTTGTACATTCTTGATAAGGTGACTTAGCGTAGAATAACTATTTTGCTTATTGTGTGTTTGGATATATATATTTTTTTTATTGTTTGCAGGAGAGTACCCATTTATAAGCAAAGTGATTTTAAATTTAAATGTATTTATGAAAGCAAATGTGAGTGGTGTGTGCGAACAGGAGGCCAGCTTGAGGTAAGGAAGAGTAGTGGTTGAGGGGTGCGGGACTACAAGGGAAGAATAAGAGGCCAGACACACAGGTAGAGCACCACACGAAACCAACAACAGCAACTCGGCTAAAGCACCCGCAAAACACAAGCCGGAATAGCGCAAACACAAAAGAAACCACAGACTGGTGTGAAAAAGAGCACCACACGAACAACGAACCCCACCCAAACATGAGGATGATATCCGATGCGACTTGAAGCCTTGGGGCTACTTACTGAACTACGAGATGGGAAGATGGGAGAGTTTATTTGAGGTGTTGATAAGGGAGCTCGCCCTGATAACAAGACGTACCGCAACAGTGTTTCAAGCAGTATATTCAAAAGTCTGTAGCACAGTCCTTCTCATAAAACAGAATTTTCAATGGAAATGGTGAAGTGATGAAATGTACTCGAGCATAATCTGCACCATGGAATACAGAAGAGAGTGAGTGATGTCTATCTTTCAAAGTATTTATCTTGCTCAGTGCACATGATTGATGTTGTTCAGGCAATTTGAGCACTTTCTACGGTGACAAATTTACAAGATCAGTGTTTGTTTCTGGTTGGTGTTACTGCCTTTAGACGTTTCCCCCTCCGCCAAACCGCCGCGTCGGTCTACTCACAACTCAGTCTCACCCCCACTCCCTCGTACATCAATACAATACATTCAGTGCTCAGTCTAAAAGTACTATAACTAACTCTCACATCTCATCCTCCATCTCCTCAACTCATAACTACTGCTTTCATATCAGCTCATCTCTAACCTCCATCTCTCTGTCATCGCTCGTACTAACTTGCTCTTCTCTAGCTCTACTACTCTGCACATCTCTCTCTCTACTCATCACACTTCGATCTACATCTGCTGCATAACTCGAAACTCTCTCGTCAATCTCTCATATCGTCTCTCTCTTCTTCTCTCTCGAATCCATTCCTCCTCCTGCCAGAACAATTCATACTACGTCGGTCTACCCTCTTCCATCCAACCACATCTCATCGTGCACCTCCTCGTCATAAGCACTTACTTCACTCAACTAGACTCTCTCCTCTCTCTAGCCGGTACTTTTCAAAATCGAATCCTTCTATTCATCTCGACTACCACAAATACGTAGCTCCTCATGCCGCTTACAAACATCGTGCTTCCTCTACATCTTCATCCATGACTACGTCAACATCCCGATCAATACTTACTCTCTCTAACTACGTCTCCCCTCATTCACTTCTCTAACATCTCTCCCGTCTTCTATACTCTTCTCATGACATAACATCTCTACGTCATCCTAATTTCTCTCTCTTCCTCATCTTACTCCTCTTTTTTTCTTTTTTTTCTTTATGTGACTCAACTCTCCATACTGCACATGCAAAATGTTAATTAGTAACCAGTAAAATTTGTTATGCAAAAATAGCAATCATAAAAAAATCCCCTGAAGCACATACCAAACACCTATCCCCATACACAAGTATACTTATACATTATAATACTAAACAAAATTCATATTATAGACACCTATACATCCGTAACTAACACAGTACTGAATACTACATATTATATATACTACTATTATACTAATATAAGTACAAAACCTTTAGAGATAAATCATAGTAGTAGATATAGAGATACGGTTATAATAGTTATAAATGCAGATATAACCAGAGTGACTATATTGCTAATAATAGCAGGAATTATATTATATATAGGGTTAATGTTACGGAACTGAATATATAGTGTTTCACAGGAGTTACTCGCCGGAACCGGCACATTTAGAGCCTGGAATCACAAAAAATAATCTTAGGGCAACGGGCAGATGTCCGGCCGTGGAACCGGAATTGTACTAAAGATAGATGAACTGTGTAGCGGGCCCTCATAACTATGAAAGAATGTAAAAAAAATTATTGTTAAATATGAAACTGGTTACACACTTTTATAAAACTTAGTGTGTTAGTGAGAATTTAACGACACGCCACAAAGACTTCTCATCATATGCGGAAACTTTGATAGCGAAAAGATTTTCTTGCCATAACTCAAAGAGTCCAGGGCGGAAGCGGAATCTAGCTGATATCCAAAAATTTTGAATAGTAAAGGGAGAGTCTTGTATTTTTTAGAACGGGGAACCACAAAACACAAAAGAGCAATAGATCCAGACTGTGAAATAAGTGAGTTTTGAGGTGAGTTTCTCCCAGAAAGAAGATTTGAGACATGTCACATGACCCAAGATGCACAGAAATAGATGAATTTATCGCAATGGACAGATAAGCCGCAACCATTCGACAGTTCACTGAAGAGGCAGTATGTTCGTATTCTAATAAGAACTATTGGACGCCATATCTTGCAACCAAAAGTGATTCTTTTTGTACTTCCCTAAGATAGAAATTTTCGCGTAGAGAAACATCATTACCCACGACTATATACAGGAAATTATGTCCCAGCAGTATTGAGAAGTTCTCTAAGGCTGATCAGACTAAAGCAATTGATACTGACCAGATAATATAAGAGTCTGAAATAATTCCAATACGAAAGTCACATTGTTATTTCTTTAACTGCCACATCTGGGGAGAAGAATACTTACCAGCCGGCAGTCTTCAAAAAAAAATAGGGACTGTGTACTCCACTGCAAGTATTTCCAGGTTTCTGCAATTCTGGAATGAAGAGATCACTATGGTTTGGATTAATGTATGACATAGACATAGATGTGGAATTCCTCCTAAACATAAATCCATTTAATTCTCCGAGTATGAGGCAATTGTGAACATGATAAATGTTCGGATATGACTAATTTTATGGGAATACCACGTATTGTTCTGTTTATATTCTTCCTGTGGAAGTACGAGTAAAATGCTCTTAATTTTTCTCAAAGAACAGTGTGACTTTAATAAATCAGCAAGTGTTCACGGAATCATCTTGTACAATCTCTCATCATTCCGTTATTTTAGTGCTGTAATGAATCTCGTTTAAAAGAAAACACGAAGGAGATCCTTGGATTCCACCATCTTGCCAAGCCCCCATTATGCCAATGCAAGACTATAACTACAAGGTGGAACTCAGCACTATTTGATCTTGAAAGAATTGAATGGTTTTGAAAAGACCCGTGCAAGTTTATATTATAGAACAATCAATCATTTAAGCTTTGACTGTAAGTAATGGCAAGGAACTTGGCACCTGGTAAGAGTCATTAATCAGGTCACTTCCTTTTCTGAACTAATAATAGAAATCAATACTACCTCCATCATCACCCATGCCATTCAATTTTTGCGAACAACTTCTAGCTCTCCAGCCCATATCTCCCAAATCTGAGGCAACATTCGATTATATAGGAGTAAGTGCAACAGAACCTATGAGAAAGAAGAGACTGAAGAATTAGGTTTAGAGGAGGATGCTAGAGTATTGCATGAATAAAAATAGGGAGAAGAGAAATGAGAGGAGAGTCAAATGAATCTTTTTCACCCCCGGTTATAATTATATAGACGCACATAGTCTCTAGGATACATTGTTCTTAAGTAACCTGCTAGTCATAGACCCACTCAGGCCAGATACCAAAACCTGACTTGAGAACTAAAGTCCACAATTACCCACCATCATATGAGCTTGGAATGAGAGGGCAAGATTTAGTCTTGAAAGAGAGGAATGGAACCCTACTAAGTACAACCATTACGAGCTTAGACTGCACCCCATCATAACTGACATCACGGCATCTCTATTCCGCTCCCCTCCTTCACCATCACGTGGATTCCTTTCCTTACGCAATCCTTCGTAATGTACACCCATCATTATTCTTACTAGAGGTATGCCAATTGTTTTCTCCTACTTTCACTCTGCAAAATACTTGGAAAACCCTTACTATTTAAGTCCCTCCCCGTTTCTAATTTTTATACCATATCATGAGAACCAGCCACTTGACCTAAGACCATCGCCTAGTGAACCACAAATATGTTCTCCTCATTTTCATTAATAAATACTTTTTTCTATTTCATTTGATTAACTATTTATTTATTTATTTATTTCCGCAATGTTTACTTTAACTCTCTCCGCGGTATTTTTTATATTATAAATATTTATTTTTATTTTACTTATTACTTCCATCTATTTTATGTCATTACTCTTCATTCATTATATATTATTATTTATTATTTATTAATTTTCATACATCTAATCAATGTTAAAACAACACCTTTTTCTACTTCATTTTCATGCCTTTATGCCGGATAATTCCCCTTTCGTGCTTCATCACTAGGGGCGGACTATACACCGGAGCGTTAATGTATCAATTCAGATTCTGCCATTTTCTCCGGAACACTTACCCAATACTCTATATGGAATACTCGCGACCACCCAAATACCTCCCTTCTTGATGAATCAGCTCCTCTCACAACAGATTCAAATTGAAAGAACATATTCTAGACAACATTCCGGAAACCCCGGCAGATTAAATGTTTAGAAAGGATAAACACATTCTCAATTTTGGAAGTGCTTTTGAACATGCACATAGAACGAAATCGTCAGAAAAAAAGGAAGAATATTCAGTACAATCAAAACCAAGGTGTAACTGAAACTCGAAAGATTAGAAAAAAGTTAAAATGCAGCAGTAACGTCCAAGCTATATATATATAATATTATTATTTATGAATTCAGAAAGAGAGGTACTAATTCAAACTACTGTGATTAAAATATTTTGCAGCACAGCTTATGGAACGATGGAACGGAAATAGGATGCTGATCCACTGTTATGGTTGAAAGAAAGAAAAGCTCAAATGTTAAAATAAGGAAGTTTTTTTAATTTATAATTATAAAAATTATATATAAATTAATTATTATATATATTATCATATAATAATTATATTATTTATAAGACCTTATTGATTAATTGAAGTTTTTAATAAATAAATAGTTAATATTGATGAATTAAAAAATTAATTTTATATGAATATACGTTATGACCGTTATTTGACATATGTTTAAAATTTTACTGTAAAAACGGATTAGGGTGAGATTTATTACTCTTGTCATCAATGAATTTTATCAGGATCTTCTAAATGTTGCAACATATTTGCAGTTATATTTTCCTGTATAGTAATAACAACAACCCATAGTACTTAAATTTACTTGATATTTTTACACAGCAAAATATGAGTAAATTACATTAAAGTTAAATTCAGATACAAAATACATATACAAAAATAGTAATTGTAAAAATTACTAAGTAGTAGTAGCCTAATTTATTAAATTAGGTGTTATAATTACTAGATATCAGGTGTTGTTTGTAACTGTTATGTAAGATAGAAATTATACCACTATTGCCGAGGTTACAGCAATATTAACCACTTTTGCATAGTAAAAAATATTTAAAAACTACTTACAAAAGTCAAACCTACCTCAATATGAAAGGTTCATTGAAACAACCTAAATAAATAGTAAAAATTTAACCAGGAAAATTCGTCGTAACATATAAACTACTTGGGTGAGTAAAATCTATTGATACAAAAAAAAATACCCGTTAAATACCTGCCTACGTACATCTAGTAGCTTAAAAATTTTACTTACGAATTTTTTCTAAGTCTATATATATATATTACTATATATAATTTATATATATATATATATATAATATATACTATATATATAATATATATATATATATATATATATATAATTATTATATATATATATATAATATTATAATCATATATTATATATATTGTATTGTTTTTGATTCGATTCTTTTTATATTGATTTCAAGGGGACGGTATAAGATTTTTTTTTTTTTTTCCTCCTCAAAGATGGTTGTTCTTGTTTGTTGCCGGAGAGATCTTATCGTTAATTTTTCTGAAATTTAACATTTTTTAACTTTCTTTTGCTCAAACATTCCTCTTTCTGTTCATCAGCTCTTTTTGGTTTTTAACTTCTTTAACTCTTTTTTTCCATCCTCCTACCAATGCAACTTTTAGATGTATTAGTAGTATATTGTTAGTTAATTCTTTTTTTTATTTTTTTTTTTTATTTTATATGTTTTAAAATATGCGGTTATTTAGTCTTTATAATATATATATATTACTATAATATATATATATATATATAAATATAATTATATATAATATATATATATAATATATACATACTATAGATATATACTATATATATATAAATACTATATTATGCTAAAAACTACACAATATCTGTACGCTGATAATCTTCGAGAACTACATAACATTACAGAAAACCGATTACCATATTTGAAAATCCGCGTTATTATAAAGCTATTACCGGAATGTTGAAAAAAAATCATAAAAAATTAAAATTAAAACCTAACCAATAACCTAACTTACATACAATGAAAAATAAACCTAAAAGAGCAACATAACCTAATTGCGTAACCTCTAATAACAATAATGGCCTAATGTAACCTAACAAAACCAAACCGTACACGGTGAAACGTAGAACCTAATAGCAACCATAAAAAATTATTGTAAATCTGTGAAAGAGTAAAAGCAACAGTTAAAGATTGAGTAGTAGCACCTGCCAACTCGGTGACAAAATCAAAAAAGGCCTATTCCACAAGGCGCATGGAAAGTCCATCCATCATTTTCACTAACAAGTAAAAAAAGCAAAGTAAACGAAAATAATATAGCAATAATATTTTCATCTACAAAAATGAAACTATAATTAAAGATGGTTTAAGAGCCAAGAACTTAGCTAATCTACGGAAATATCTTCTAGGACTTTATTTTCCAATATATATTACGAGAAGAGAAATTACTGCCCAAAGTACTTAGTCTTTGATTAAGTGTGAGCGGCATTTGAAAAAGTTTCAAAACTGGTGACAATCCTGCCAAAAGAATCAATGTATAAGTGGTTTTCATAAGAAAAGGAAGAAAATCGAATAAAGAAATATAAATCGCCATTCCTTAAACACATAAATGTGAGAATTACTATTTAATGCACGCGATTGATTTTTTTATTTATTTTTTATTTGTTTATTTATTAACCAGAGAAAATATATCACCAATTTTATATACTTAAATCTCACTAGATAAACAAGTATATAAGAATTTATATAATTTATGGTGTGAAAAAGTGTGACCCTACAAAAAGCTACCTATAATTCAAATACCTATATAGTATCACTATATAAGCTAACACTAGCCCCCCATAAATTTCATCTCCTTTCCCAGTACTCCCCTACATATATTCAAGAGAAATTAATTATTTCCATTCCATTCATTTATCTTATTAAATTTATAAAATTTGAAGGAGAATGCATGATATATTATAATTGGATATATATATATATCCATAAAAAAAATGTAATAAATTAAAAAAATTATAAAAAAATTTGCTAGGAATGCATATAATTATAAAATAAATATTTATAATTTCCAAATCTTGACCATTAAAAAAAAAAATCGTTCCTTTGAAGGGAATTTCCCCTCCCCCAACCCCCTTCCCCCCCCTAGTCAATCTCCATCTCCCCCTAAAACAAAAAAGATTACCGAACGGATTCGTTAATATTAATACGTTTTACACCTGGAAGATTTTGCAGAATCGTCGTAGCGTTGCATTTATAATTGCGTCTTCCGTTTGTGCTTATAATTAAAAAAGTTAAAATCCCAGAAATTTTCCGCCAAATATGAAAAATTAGTCTTAAGAACCATACCTTTTATGCCAGTGAGTTCAAAAGGAGCTACAGCTAAATGTTTCTTCTCACTAACTCATCGGATAAGTGCTATCCTAGTATGCGCAAAATCTTTGCCACTCGTGAGATCTAATATTAATACAAGTACAATTGAGGAATAAATAAAATAAATAATATATAATAATGCCGTGTGTGTTTGTCTTCGTGGTTAAATGTGTACATCTGATGGGAAATACATATTAGTGTAAATATGTGTTTTGTCCTTACTTGTTTAGTCGTTGTGTGTTTGTGTTTATGTTTGTTGGAATAAATGTTTGCAGTAAAACATATATTAGCGCTCGAGCAAATAAAGTTAATTTGCTTTACGTCTGAAGTTATCTGCGCAAAATTAAGTGGTTGTTGTGTATTTCATATTAATGTTAAGGAGCTTTTGAAGAAAGCAATGTGTATATGTGTAAATTTATTTGTCGGAGTGTGTATGTACCTGCCTCAATGTCAGTGTGTGTATCATGTGTACCAGTGTGTGTTTGAAATTGGCAGATGTAACTGATCTGTTTGTTCTGAAAGACAAGGTTACTCAAAGTTATTAAGCCTTTTAAAGCCATAATTATATTCATTATAAAAATTTTAAAAGAAGTCCAAGACTCAAATCCGTTATTAAGCCAATTATATTCATTATAATAATTTTAAAACTTATGAAAATAGTAGACGGACCAATTTCATTCATTTAATGTTTATGTAAGCCAGATATTATTATTATTATTATATCTCTATTTCACTTTTATTTATTCATGGTGAGTGTGAGTAGATATTATTAATGTAATTTATCTCACCTAATTAATCTATTTTTAAGATTATTATGTCATTAGTATGATATAACTCTATGAGTGAGTGAATGAGTTATATTACTTATTATTGTCCAATTATATTGAGTATTCAATTATGATTCTATTTTATTATTTATATTATTCATTATCCTTAATTAATTATGCTATTATTATTAATATAGTGATAATGATAATATTTATTATTAATAATGTGGATCTGATTACTTATTTATAGTAATTATAGTTACTATCCATATTGATTATAAATGTGTTCCCCGGACCACTCTATTGATTTGAGTTGCCTTTATTTTTTTTATGTGTTTTTTTATCTATTAAACTTCTATTAATCTATTTTTTATTTTTATTTTTATTTTCATTCCTTTTCTTTAAGATTCACCCTGTGAAGAGTGTACTCAGTATTATCCAAGCCCCATCATTTCCCATCTTATTAATTATTCATTTATTATTGATTAATTAATTTAGTTATCCCTATGATTATGCTGTACCACCTCATACTTATTGATAATGATTACCTCTATTATAACTACTACTACTACTACCTACTACTGGACACACTCACTCAATATATGACGTATATTAATTCTAGTTAATAATTGGGATTATGAAAATGATAGTCAATTATGATAATATAAAATAATTAAGGGTATATGAACATATTAATAATAACTAATCAATAACTACCAGAGATAAATTAAGATAGATTACCATAATAAATAAATATGTCCAAGTGGACTGTGAGTTATTAATAATCATCACTAAACTGAATCCTTATCCTAACTTATAACACATAACTAATAATTATTACATTATTTTATTAATAATAATAATAATAATAATAATAATAATAATAATAATAATGAATAATAATAATAAATAATAATAATCAATAATAATACATAATAATATAATAATAATAATAATAATTTAACGGAACTGCAGCGTTTTTTAATGTTCAGTGAAATCCTATCAGAGTTTTCGATCTCTAATTTTCCGATAATCGTAACTTATCGAATATTACCCCATATATTATAAAATATATTTGTTTCGGAAATTTAAAAGAAATTTTTATTTTGGTCAAAATTATATTAAAATAATGTTAAAAAATTATTTTTTTTTTTTTTTTATAATTATGAAAATATAACTTTGATTTTTGTATCAAAAGCAAACATAAATATATTTTATTCTAAGATGTTAAACTTTATGCGATTTATACTAATATAGAACGTAGATATATTCACAAAAAATTCGACCGGCCATGAGACATAATTTCCGTGTCAGAGATTATTCCTTTTATCAGTATACGCGTGACGCTGAGTTCCATAGTCTTGTTTTTTTAACCAAACGCATTATTATCCACTCAGTAGGTAAATGTCCCATCAGGTTGAATGTCGTACGATCCGCAAGATCCCGAACCGCTACTGAAGCATCTCGCAATCAAATGCGCGCTCATGCTCGCGTACCGTATGTTATTATACGGTCCACCCGGCTCCCGCGCACGGGTCAGCTAGCTGAACGATAACCTCTTGAAGAGTAGCAAGATCTCCGCCCTATGCAAGTAGCCAAACCTGTCTGGCATTACCCTATGTTATATAATATTATATATATATGCTATACTTGAGTAATAGTATTATGGGCAGCCCAAGGGCAATAACTGACGCCTTACATTAGTACGGTATCTACCGACCCTCCACATATACTATTATAAATTAAAGTGACTACACCCTACCTAGTCAGCCATAGTTATCCCCTTATCCAATATATTATAAATCTAATATATATATAACGATATCACCCCTATCTATAAAAAACTACAATCAAGTGCCTAGCAAATAATCCCACCTTCTATATTTCTAAAACCTGTTGTTCCATATTGTAAATTTGTGTAGTCCTTAAATCTACGCACAAACAATTTGTGCGTCTGTGTATAAGCGGTTCCTAAATATATATAAGATTGCATGCACTATCAAGAGCATATTCTTAATGAGATATTACGAGTGCCAGAGCTGATGATGGTAATGATAATAATAAAGTCGCTTATCTTTTCTAATACAATCATCGGTTATCAAATAAGTAAATTACCCTTAACCACTTGGCCACCTATTTACCACACAAGATCTGATTTTTCTTACTTTGCCTAATTATTTGAATTATCACCTTTATTATCTATTATGCGGCGCTAAATTATAATATTTAATTCAATATTGCACACCAACCTGTTAGTTCCACCTAAATTCAAAAAAATTTAAGAATTTTATATATATAAAATATCTTTTTTTTGTCTCTTTTTGTAATTTCTAACTATTCTAATAACTTCAGTCGAATGGTAAAGACAGATCCCTTTTTGCCGCTGACCAGGAGTATAGGACCTCCCGCAAGGCTGTCCACCATCCGCAAGACTTACCTAATAAAGTATTACTTGTATAAGCTTATTATAAAATTTATCTGAACCAAATGGCCATCCTGCCGTTGCCAATTAAATGGCCTCCCTTCTTGATGCATATGAGTATAGTGATATACAGGCTATAAATAGTGAGCAGGCTCATTCTATATCATATAGAATATTATACAGTGTTATCATAACCTATCCCTAAATGAGACTGCCTCACCAAAGTAAGTTAGGTGACAATTTATGCATTTAATAGAGTACTGAGATCGCCTATAATATATGGCCATAGGCCTTCAATTTCACCAGTTCAAGAGTTTTGTGCCTAAAGTTACCTTTGTGATTCATACCTTATAATCTATATATATATAATCTTCAAGGTAAACTTCAAAATATAAAAATATATCGTGAGAGTTACAAGGGGGAAAAAAAAAGACAATTTGTATGAGAAGGTCCAGAATCCTATGAGTTTTTATGGTATATGAAGAGTTTAAATTTAAACATAAATGCTTCCATGCTCAAACGATTGTAAAGCAGCAAAAAATAGTGTTTTTATAGTGATTTTATAGTCTATACAAACTTCTGGCCATAAGTGCTTCCTGTATAGAGACAGTACTCCAAGGAAATATAAAGCTTGCCTCTCCTAACCGCACGGTGATTTCATACGACCCGACAACACACTTTGGTTCCTAACTATAAGTTATAGTAGCGACCATCCGTGATTGTTGAGAGGTAATTGAAAGTCCCTAATCATCCTAAAACCCTCTTAATTAATGAGCTTTTATATTGTACAGAATATCCCAGCTATAAAATTATCTTTGAAACAAATGAAGCTAATAAGTCAATCCTTCCCTTTTAGTATCAGTTTTTGCAAACTTCTAGGTAACTGTATTAACTCCACGAACTAACTAATACTAAACGTAATGTAAAATTTTAGTGTTAACGCTATATATACCCGAATCTATTCATTCAGTGGAATTCAACGGTATATCTACTTTTTCTCAAGAATAATAAGTGTATTAACGAACAAATAAATCCATCTTAATTATGAAGGCTCCTTGTTGCCTCCGATGCCTATACATATCTAAATCTATCTAATAAACGCTCAGAATATTGAATTATTCCTTCTATAAGCTATCGATATACATACAAAAAATTAGGTGGTACAATCAAAACTTTATTCTGCAATATTGCTATATTAGAATTACAACTTAATGAAAAAAAAAAACATATGCTAATTCAATACTAGAAGAATACTCACTCTTGTCCCTTGGCACTCTGACTTCCAGTAATATATTCATAAAAGTATTACACATCTTATGCCTATCTAAAATATTAAGTAGTTATGGAAATCTATGCCACCATACACCACATAATTAAAAGTTTTGTTAATTATTATATATTTGAGAATGCGCGCGAAATACAGTCTATGAATCACAATAGCTTTGTAGTGTACCATCATCCTTCCAAAGTATTAGTCGGTCCAGCCCATATAATGATGCCCATCGGTAGTACTGGTGAAAGTTGAGAGTGTTGCTACGTCGAATGTGCCCATCAACCTCGATTATGATTATGTAGCGTATATGAAGGCAATCTACAACTTATATTCAACACACGATATGCCCGAAACAAGCAATAAACATTGTTACATCACATCCAGCTCATCCCTGTCGGGGTTGTTAATTGTAGCGTGAGTATTATGACATTTTTAGTGAAGGGAAGGATCATAGAACCTTTCTATTCAAACTATAACTAAACTGAAAACTACCTCCTTAATAATATTAGAGAGGCAGACACTTAGATGTGGAATCAAATAAATTTCGTAGGGTTGAGATTAGAAAATCTAAAATTCATTCAACCCAATCCAACTATATCTTGAAACTTGGAGTGAGGTAATAAAGCAATATCTCCTCACACTTGTGGCCGACTCTTTCAGTATGTACATCTCAAATAAAGGTCAGAAATTTCACATCTCCATACACACACCTATAAAAGTTATGTCTAGCGGCGAGTGACAAATGCAAAGACAAGTATGACTTGCTTGCATATATCATATATATTATACTACCCACCTCACCAATTATGCTTATTATTAATCCAAATAGGCTATATATAAATCGTTGCAGGGTACTCCGCGCCCTTGGCTAATATATAGTACACTATATAGACCCCTACTAGTACATATATAATAGGCCAAATATCACCTACCAAATATTAATATACCTCTCCACTATAATTAGGTCAACATGTACATTAGGATGCTATCCCTATAAGCACCTCTGCCCTAACAAATACCCACAAGAGTATAAAAATAAAGCCCTAAATAAAAGACCGCCTACTCGCCCCTTGTTAACTATCTATAAAGCTCAGCTCTATCTAATCTTGAGATGACATACAAGCTATAATCTTAATATAGAGTGCCCTAGTACCAACCATTTGCTATAGACTAGTATATCCTAACCCCGGTAACTGTGACTATTTAAATAGGTATACACACTTATATACGTTACTCCAAATATTGTAAATGTATATTATATAGAAATGGATTTATTCCTTATATATTTTCTATAAATAGATTTACACCTTAAATAGTGGATATATATAAGTCCTATATATATATATAAACGAGCAACTATTTATCATTATGTTTTATCAGAATATGATATATGTTAATAAGTGATAGACTTATAGGTTCTCCACCAACTATTTTGAGTATATTATGTACGTGACCTATAATAATCTTTTTAAAGGTCACATATATACTATTGTGAGTATATGAAGATATTATATATAATCCACCCATACTACTTATATACTTATTCTACTTTATATAGCTGAGTTATAGATATTAGCCTAATTCCACCCAGTAGTCCCACTAGTACCTTTAGTATATCACTTGATAAATAACTCCACTACTATACTCTATAAGCAAGCGGTAATAAGTATAGAGGATAATAAACTTATCATTCCTATATACCTCATGTATTGTGTTAATCTGTTAATTCAAAATTGGCTATTGATTCAGAGGACTGCAAGGCTAAGTATAAGACTTTTTTTTTCCCCACCTGCATATGCTACAATGGTTGTTCTTGTGTGTTGCGCGAGATGATCTTATCGCCCACTTCCCCGCCACCTTGTAAATTTAAGTGAATAATTTTTAAGCCTTTGTTTTACACTCCAATTTCCTTAACTTAGCTTCGTCTCCTGTTCATCACCCTCTCCACTCTCGATGTTGAGCGTACTCCTCTTTTAACTCCTGACCTGTATTTCTCTCTTTTGGGAGCTCTGAAGATGGTGAGAGAGTGTCCTCGGTCAATAAACTTTTGCCACTATCTCTCATTTTACTCTTCACTATTCTATTTTATTTGTTTTAGTAAACACTCTCACGCTCTCCTACTTCACCTGTCCAGCTGGTCTAGTCTCACTCAGCTCCAACCTGTATCCACACCACATTATACCAATATTATTACGAGCTTGCTATATATAAGAATATCGTCCAGCTCTGGAGCTATTGCTATAAGCTATTTTACTAATATTAATTTAGATAATCGTGAGATATGCCCATACATCGATATCTACGCGCGTTAATATAGTGTGAGTACATTCACTTGAACATAAAATTAGACACGCGCACTGCTTAATCTCTTGAAATCGACCCAATAGCCTTCAGGTTACGTACTAATGATGGACATCTGTTAGTAAATGAAGCAAATTCACACGTTGTATAGACACCGCCGTATACTATTACACGACTCTAATCAAAATCATCTATTCCTCATATACTCACTACTCTCTCGATTGAGAATTATATACAATAATTGCAAGAGCGGATTAATAATACACTCCACCTCTCAACACTATCTTATATTACCCCATCTCATCTACCAAGAATATATCTCCTATATGACTAATTTTTTCCTCAACACTCCTATTCACTCAACTATTTCGATTACCGGATTATATATATATATATGACACCTCCACAAACATCCAACAACACACACAAATCCTCAAACACCAACACTGTTCTCGTTAATACCTTAACTAATCTATCTATATCTATCTATATATTGTCTGCTCTACCACCAACAAGTGCCTAAGTAATAAAGAGAAAGGGCCACCCAACTAAATATTATAAGGTATGATATAAAGCAACCTTAAACCTAACTTAATTGATAATCTTACGTAAACCTAACCAAGTTCCTAACTTAATTCAAGTCAATTCTCTATGTAAGAGAAGCTCTTTACCATCCTAAAGAAACGTCTTAAAAAGCAACGTAAATATAAAGTAGACGTTATTTTTTTGTTATGATTCTATTATGTCAAATAACAAAAAGTAAAGGTTATGTTCATATTTTACTTTTTAATCATTTCCTCAGGGCGGTTATTATTAATACTTTGAATACATGCCCTTATTGCTCAATATAAGATCGAATGGTTTTATCTTTGTTCACAAGAGTATCCGTCTGTTGCTCGAACATATCGGCTGGTCTGCAGTGTACCCACTAATTCAACACCTCTCCTCGACCTACTATACGTGTACACGCTGATCGATAATAGATAGAGATAGATACGATTTATAATAATTAATATATAGTATACCTAATTAGCCATATTAACTGTTCAGTCTATTCACTTAATTAATCTAGTAAAAAGGTTTTTCAGTTAGGGTATAATATCTGTCAAAATATTTTCTGTATACAAATAATGTGGCGCATAATTTTCAAGACATAACGAGTTAAAATCAATCTTCTTTAATTTTTCACTTGTTTAAAGGATTATACTCTAATTTGTCACCCTTCATTTTTTATGATAATATTATATTTTTTGAGTTGGTTTATTCTTGTATTACCTACGAGAATAATATTGCAATTGGTACTGTACTTTTGAGTATTTGGGATAAAATTAAGATTTAACAGCTAATTTTATTGAATGAAACATTCATCAAATCAAACGGACCTATCACGCCGCCATCATGTTTGTTTACATTTTTTCGTAAGGACGTGCTTAAATTCGGCAAGCTCGGAATAGCAACCAAAGTGAAGGTACATTTTCCGCGGAAAGCACAATCAAAAGATTATTGTAATTGTAGGATTGATTTTCAGCCATAAAACATCAAAATGAAAAAAACGAAATCGGCTATAGTATATTACTATATTTTAGCTAAGGCAAATTTGGCGGGTTTTTAGTTGTTGTTATTAAGGTAAAAGTAAAACTGCTTGTTGTATAACCATTTTCGTTTTTGTCATTCATGCTTACGATCGATGAAAAATGTTTAGCCAGTTTTAGTACAAATTTCGTGCATAAACGAACGAGATTTTTCATAAAAGTTACTTTTGTTTACAAACATTTGGAATCAGCTGTTGTGAAATTAGATTTAAAGCTGATTTAATTGAATGAAACATTCATTAAACCAAACGGACCTACCAAGCCGCCATATTGTTTGTTTACATTTATTCGTAAGAACGTGCTTAAATTCGGCAAGCACTGGAAATAGAAACTTTACAGAATTAAGGAAATTTCTTACATTTGGTGAGCATTTTTCCCGATTTTGCGCTAAATTTAACAAAAACGAACGCAAACTCGAGCATTTCTTACGTTTCGTAAGCACAAATGAAAAAACGAAAACGGCTTAACTACCGGTATAACAATTTTAATAAAATCTGCGTTTCCCGAAGCCCGGGCGGGCACACAGGCGCATATGCATCGTTTTCCGAGCCCGTTTGCGCACTTCTACGTCACGTAAACGTCACAGTCATGCGCCCGTTTTTAAATCCTCGATTTCGAGAATTAATAAACGGGCGGGCTGCGGAAGGATACTTTGTTTACAAACAAAATTTTCTTTAACAGAAATAAATGTTAAGAGGGAAATGGCTTGCCAAAAAGTTTTTTAAAATTTTAGTTAACTTTTATATTAAGGATACTAATATACCGTATCATTCCATAAAATAAATAAATATAAGTATAAGAGTATTGTTTACAATTGCCAGCTGATCCGACGGACGCGCTCGGCCGTTTCCAGGTACTCAAATTTCCTGTTCTCTGATTGGTTAATGTAATTTTTTCAATTCGAAGCGTTTCCGAGTCGATTTTGCACACGGGCTGCACTCGGGCTTCGGGAAACTCGGCTAAACTTGCTTGCGGTGTTGTTAGCATGTCCGTTGGCTATTGTTTTTGCTTTTGATTGTAGTGGCGTGTATATTATTATTTGTTTAGAATTTGACAAGCCTTAGGGTGTGGTGTAGGTTGTGCATGATCATGTGTTTAATTTTAATATATATTTAATTTTACTGGGACAGTCTCCATAGGCCCATGTGGCTTCTTACGGTCTCTTTATATCTTACGTTCTTATGTACTTCTTTTAACTGGGACAGTCTTGATTGTCCCATGTGGCATCTGTCTCTATTTTGTTTGTCTTAAAAGCTTACAATTGAAGAATTATTGAGGAACTACAAATCACAGAAGCAAATTGGTCAATGATTAAAACATTATATACCATATAAAGGCATATATGGTAATTGTTATCAAGAGGGTTGTCACCCCTGATAAATAATAATGAAGAATAGTGAAAACTAAAATTGTCTCTCTCTTTAGGAAAAAAAGTTACAGCCTCTCAAAGTTGTTAAAACTCAGACTTTTCAATATTGATCAATAGTTAAACTGTAGTTGATAAAATATTAGGTACAGGTTAGTAAGCTAATAATAAATAAAGTATGTATGCTCTGTGTGATATCTGTGGGACTGTAAGAGGTGAATATGTGAATAGCTGCCCTGTTTGTGTTTTGAATGCAGAGAATGTGTGGTTAAGGAAGGAGATTGTAAGACTGAGTGAAAATATGAATGGATTGAAAGAAGAAGTATTTGAGTTGAGAAAAGAGGGAAGTGTTAGGAAAAAAGTTAGTAGTGATGCCGAGGCGAGGAGGGAGCGGGATATAGGGGTAGACAGAAATAGTGATTCACCTAGGCAGGAAGATGAGGGGGAAAAGGATAAAGTAGTTGAAAATAGGTCTGCAGTAATAGTAGAGATTGTAGAATTAGAAATAATAGCCATAAAGATGAGGATCTCGAAATTCAATCAGCCTGTGACCTCCAGTAACAGGTTCGACTGTCTTCCAGATAGGGAGGGATCAGAGAGTGCCAATGGTAAATGTTGAGTTTTCTAAAGGGAAGACTAGAATACATTGCTAATTGGAGACTATGATATGATACATAGATAGGACTTTTTCAAAGTAAGGAATGTGAAAAGAAACGATTTGAGAGTAATGTTATCCAGGTCCAGAGTGAGTGATATCGTGTATAAGAATTTCTTCATTGGTTTTCAAATCATTCCTAACATTAAATGTTCCTCCAACAACACTTTCTGGTTTAATATAATCAATTTCCTTAAAGGTATTTCGGAGTTTCGATAATTTCGATAAAAGTGAGCATAAAATTTTGGCAGTATTTCTTCTTGTAACAAATACTAAAGCACGAACTTCATCTTCAACACAATTTATTCTAGCATTTTCAAAAATTTTAATTAGTTGTTTAACCTTTCCAGATAAAAATCTCAATATATTATCATGATTAACGTTGTAAGTTGAAAGCACATTTTCAAATTCCTTTCCTAAAGCTTGATATAGTTCAAGCTCTTCGTGAGTTTCCACTGGAGACCAATTCCAAAATTCTAACAACCTATTACTGAATGCATGCTTCTTATATCAAGATGTCATTTATTATGCCCCCTGATCACCTGTCCATGTTCTACTATGAAAAATTTATTGGTCTCTGGTCTGATCATAGATGTAAATATTTTGTAAGACTTGAATCATGTCCCTCTCAAAATCGCCTTCTACAGAAAATATCCTTACATCCTTCAGCCTCTCCTCATAGCTTTACCCTCAACCCAGAAATCATCCTTGTTGCTCCTTGTTGTTAAACGTCCATGGAATTATCTAAAGTCTTCTTTAAAATAAGGCAGAACTTGTGCACAATACTCTATTACTGGCCCTAACATAGCTATTATTATACAGTTTACTTATCACTTCCTTGCTCTTGGTAAAACATCCTTGCAAATAAATCAGAGTCATTAGTAATCGCATTAGATTTTTATTTCTTAAGATCAACACTAATTCCTAGTATGGCCTTGCTTCTTATAACAACACCTAAAATCTTTTTTCTTGCTCCACAGACTCAAGCCAATCCCATTTATATCTGTAGTTAAAACTTTTATTTTGAGTAACCTAGGTGAAGAAACTTTTAATTTTTATATTAAAATTCAATTTCGCAACTTATCTGCCCACCCAAAGAAATTTATACAAGATCAAGGATGATCTTTTAATACAAATCCTTCACTATTCTACTGAGATGGCACTTTGGTATCATTGCAAAAACTAGAAACCTTGCATTTATGTCCCTGGTCCTAAATCATTTATATATTTGAAGAACAATAGGTGGCCCCAGCACTGAACCCTGGGGACACCACTCTTCACTAATTCCCATGATGACTTATTGCCATTTAGTTATACAAACTTTTCTATTCCGGCAACACTCTTCAAATCCAACCATGTAGCACTCTCCACCTATACCAACATTGCAATAACTTTTTCATCAGCCTTAATGTGGGGAACCTTTATCAACAGCTTTGCTAAAGTCTAAAATAATAATAAATATCAACTGGATCTTCTCGTCATTGCAGTCAGTAATGTATTCCATAAAATTCTAAAAGGTTTGTCTGAAAAGACCTACCCTTTCTGGAACTGTGCTGGGAGTCATACAATTCCTTGTTATCTCTAAATATTTTTCTATATGAACTTTCAGTAATTTCCAGAACCTCTACAACCAGAGATGTTAAGCTGAACTGGCCTATAATTTCCCAAATCTTCCTTACTACCTTTCTTATAAATAGGCACAACT
>JABUQX010048107.1:0-62475 GCA_015478945.1 Trachelipus rathkii
CGATGAACACCTATACTAAAATCCTTAATTATGCACCTCATAACATTGACTGAACTAGAAAGATGTTTTTCAATTCCACAAGAATAAAGAACTTTTGCTTCGGAATTCCTATGTTCGAAGAAAGACTAACTTAACAGCTCTTCGTTCTAGGCGTTTCCGTTAAAAATGAATGATTGACACAGCATTGATATTTCAACCGCAATGATATTTAAAATCATTTTTCAAGTGGAAGAAAACCCCGAACAGGAACGATCTTAAATGAATTTACGGTTAAGTCATATGATATTATTATTATATTATTATTATTATATTATTATTATTATTATTATTATTACTTATTTTTATTTATTATTATTATTATTATCTATCTATTATATTATTATTTATTATTTATATTATATTAAATTCTATTTTTTATTCAAATTATAATTTAATTTTTTTATATCATTAATTATGGACTAAATTAATAAGTTCTCATAGGTGCACGCATAAGATAAACCGACGTTTTTATGTTTTTTTTTTTACAGATATAAATTGATACCAGTAGGTATAGATTACAAATAAGCAAATTAGATTACAGATGTAACCGAGAAAGATACAGAAGTAGTAAACTGGAGATTTGAGAACCTCTCTTATTCGAACCGCTAACCGCAAAGCGTTCATAAAGTGGACCCTTTGTATCTTAACCCGCAAACTGGCAAAGTGACCGCAAAGTCAGCTGCTTCGTGCACTTCAAGGAGGTACCTCCAAACCGAGAAGGAAGGTCCACCTGCTTCATGAATATCATATATTCTATATCTAATTCCAATATTCTATATTCTTATGTTATATTCTAGGCTTCTAGCACGTGCCGACCCTAATTCTAGAATACACCCAAGGGTTTAGTGGTCTTACCCCTATGATATAGGGTACGGGAATCGCATTGGTGTGTATTAGAAAGGTGCCTTAGGATGCTCCTCTTGTAATGAGTATTACACCACCCCCCTTTTCTTAGCCTTCCGGTCATAGCATACATATCCTACGTTCAATAGAAAACAGTGTTAATATTAGTGTCATTGGTATGTTATAAGTATGAGGAATCGAATTACGGATGTAGATTAGAAGCTGATCTGATGGTTCCTTCGATGAGTTAGTACCCCACCCCCCTTTCCTAACCCTTCTAGTGCGATATATCGTATGTGATGGAATATACCCGATATTTGTATCGATTAGTACATATTCGGACACTGCTGAATCGATTTCTGTTGTTTACGACGGAATCGATTCATTCCCAACACTTTTTTTCTACCCTACCCCCCCTTTTTCTAATGCAGCTTATGCTAACATTTTTGTTTCTTGAGCTATGAATCCGGCTCGGGTGGGGTTGGAGGACCCCCTTTAGTGCTTTTCGAGTATGCACGAGTACGATTGCCTCTAATTACGAGTGCACCGACTTCAACGTTGCGGTTTTAGAAACGCACAACATGCGCTTTCGTGAATTTGACGTATTGCAACTGCAACATTTGCAATGAGTCCGCATGCAATGTTGCAAATGATTGCCAAACAAAAGCCTGCAACATATTATGCCAACATTTCTTGCCAAACATTTCTTGCAACATCGATATTTTGACGTATTAAGACCGTTTTATGGCTTCAAATTATGGGTTTGCGTCCCGTAGAAGCTTTTTTCCGGGGTCAACGACGACTTCGGGATCCAAACTCTGAACTCGGCGCACCGCACCGCAACCGACACCGCACGCGTCACATCGTCTTTTTCCGCCTGTTTGCCGTCTCCGATTTCTCTATCTCAGCTACCTTTTTTCTGACTATCACCACTTCGAACTATGCTTAGAAACCGCCCCAGGCCAAACTATGGTCATTCCACGGGTCAATTGTTGTGTTGTGTATATTATATTTAATATATATATTATATTAATATATATACTAATATAATATATATATATATATTATATAAAATATAATATAATAAAAATATATTAGTAATATATATATATACCCTAAGTTATAATAATATATTATAATATACCTGATTCTTGGCACCACGGAGAAGGGAGTCGAGCCTCGTTAGCGTGGCTACCCTTTTGACCCCCTTTAGGTTAGCTTAGGCCCCCTGTTTGAGTTTTGCCTTGATATTTCGTTCTTACCTAGATATTTCGGCCTTTGATACCGTATCAAGCCTGAATATGACCCCTTTCATAAAAGATTCGTGACAGGACTTAAGTGAGATTAAGCGCAGCAATGTAGGTACCTAGACGCAGTATCTTTGTGGGAACTGTCCTGACATGAAGTCATGAGGCCTATCTGCACCGTACGAACACATTGAGTTCCGGTTATTGTACTGTCCTAAACGTACACCATAATACTCTAGCACACGACACACACAAATCACACACTTCACAACACCTCGATATTTGACTGCCTCCAACTTTGATACCTGCAGCTTTGTATGCACGTCAACTTTTGATGACCTCAGCTTCTGATCCTCAACATTTGATGCCTCAGCTTTGTGACTCCATCTTTGACCAGTTCGAGTTTTGTGATACACTGTTAGTTTACTGGAAAAAAAGAAGGGAGGCAAGTAAGACAGAAACAGAAAAGAGAAAAGAAGAAGAAAGAAGAAGAAGAAGAAGAAGCATTGAAAGGAGAAGAAAAAGAAGAAGAAGAAGGAAGCTAAGCAAAGGAACGAAAAGGCTGAGAAGAGCCCCCATAGTGGACACAGACAGGAAAAGGCTGAAGCTGAAGTATAGATAGCGAACCGGCAAGATGCATATAACGTATATTTAAAAGTTAAGTATCCGACATATACACACAGTCTTACAGTGATTTTATATATCAGAAACCCAGGACTTTATCTATACGAAACCGTTCATTACCAAAAGTTAAAGTTAAAGCTTAAAGTTTAAAGTTAAAAGATTATAGATCAAAGTTAAAGGTTAAAGTTAAATTTTCATATGGAAGGATAAAGATTCTATGTTTTTCATGTATAAACTACAACATGGCCGTTTTGAAAAACATTTTTCTTGAAAACACATTTTTCGTTTGGTTGAAAAACATCTTTAATCAAAATTGGTTTACATTTTTTGTTTTGAAAAACATTTGTTTTTTTTTAAAAAAATTTTTTAAAAAAACATTTGTTTCCGGAAACAAAGTTGTTCAATTTCCACGAAAAACATGATTTTAGGGGACCATAAAGCAATAAAGCAGAAAATCAGTAAACAACAAACAGCCACCAGGGGGTCCCCACACCCCTCTAACCAAAATATAGTTTTAAATGTTAGTTTTTACCAAAATTATTATTTACATAAAAAATATTATGTTTTACAAAATTTTTCTTACAACTTAAACATTTTCAATACACATGATTTTTTCTCTCTCCTACATAAACACAGCATAATAATTTAATATTTTGCATAAAACATAAAATAAAAATAAGTTTCCTTATGTATGAACTAGCATAGTAAGAGGGTGAGGTAAAACAAGATTTTTTCTCAAAAAAATCAATTTTACTGAAAAAGTGCATTATTTAAATATAAAGAATATAGTAATATACCTATATTAAGAATATTATAATATAATCCATATATAATATATTATATATATATATATTATAATATATACTTATATATATATATATATATAATATATATACTAATTATATATATATCCATAATATATATAATTAACGAGAACTATACAAGTTGTTTACATAAAGTATTTTTAACATAATTAGCAGGAGAACACACAAAGTTTTAAATGGATGATGTAATCTATATAATAATATAATATATAACAAATACTATATATATATTGATATAATTATACTATATATATATATAATATTATTATAATGATAATATAAATAATAAAGATATACAATGTTGTTTACATAAAGGTATTTTTAAAATATTACAAATAAAAGTTTTTAAAATATATAAATTATATAGATATATATAATAATAAGAATTATATATAGTATATATATTAAATTAGGGGTTATATATATATATTACATAATATATATATATATATATTATACTATATATATATATTATATAATAGTAATATAATATATATATATATAATATATAATATATATGAGTGTGATTAATATAATATATATGTATATATTAATAATTAATTAATTTATTATATATATATATATAATATATTATAAAAAAATTTGAGTCGAAAAAATCATATATACTATATATATATTATACAGCCCTAACATCAAGTGAAGTAAACTGTGACTCTCAATAGTCCTAAAGCTCAATCCTGTTGAAAATAAATCAATAGGAAATAACATATCTCGAGAGCAACCAACCAATTCTCGAATGCTTCGACGTCTATAGATTGATTTTCCTCATTCACAAGAGAAGTAAATCAAAGCTCGTATTAGCAACGCTCCGCTATACTTTCTATTTATAAGGTTTTCCCACATACTTCAGTGGTCAATTATTGTAAACAACGCCATAGCATAGATGTATTAATTTCGTCAAGTATGTCGACACTTGTCAAGAGTCGGCATAATATTTCTTCTTTATTTTACAGTGTAAACTCAGCGAAGTAACAGAACCCTAATGCTATACAGAATGTGCTGAGTAAGGTTTCCAGTATTACGTACATCATACTTTTTAACACTATCGCAATTGAGAAACAACATCGATCATTAAACCCCCCCTCTTATTGATTATTTCACTATGACTCGATTGTCATTCAATACCACATAACTCAAGCCATTACTTATTCTTCTTATGGTATCCAATATACGGAGGAATTCTTCAACAGACAATGACAAAGGTTCATCATGTAACCTTACCGTTAGTTTTGGAACTACAGGCATGTACACGATCACCATGGTTACGAGCAAAAATATAAAAGCATACAGCTTCGGGAAATAACAAGGTCCTGGCGTAAAATATCGTTAACAGTTTGGGAGTTGTGAAGAGCAAAGCCAGGTGTTAGTTTCTCAGTTGGAAATACTCGTACTGAAGAAACTTTGTATATAAAAGTCTCAAATCTATAGATAATATATGTTTTCAACCGAATCATATGAAAGTAAACAAGATTACAACATAACCTCCTTATCAGCTCAGAAAGTCCATATAATCACACCTTACATCCGACAGCGACAACAATGTTTGCGCCCAAGCTGAGACATCAAGTTTGAGGCAATCAAAAGTTGAGGATCAAAAAACATGCGGTGTGTGTGTGTGTGGCGTGTGGCGCGCGGCGCAGGCATATCCTGTGACATTTTTTACCCTCATTACATATATAATATATATACTATATACTATACTATATATAATATATATAATTATATAATACTTTATAAATACTATATATATACTTATATATATATACTATATATATATATATTTATATATATATATATATATATTATATATAATATATAGTAGTAAGACTTTGGAAAGCTATATTTCATGTTAGGATATAACGTTATCTATATTTGCCCCTACTCTGTGATTGGCTAAACTATCCTATACCTTTCCGTGATTGGTTGAAATATCCCTTATCTCTTTAGACTTGTGGTTGTTCCAGTAATATTACATTATTCCTTTCTCTCGAAACTTATTTTATCGTCAAAGTCGTTTTAGATTTGAGTGGTAGAAGGTTTTGCTCTGTCTTAAAAGTGTTCTTATTTCCCAATGCATGTATATTCCTACAGTTAGAATGGTTCGTCTTGATAAATAACCGCTATACGTGACATTGAGGCATTTGAGGAAATTCAATTATTCGAAAAGTGATGTATTCCTTCTTATATAACAAGACAACCCGACGGTTTACCATACTCAATGTTCGTGACCAATATGAATATAAACGACGTGTTTTTCATGAATTCGCACGAATATACTTTGGTATGCCAAACATGCTTGAAGAATGGGTGAATGAACACTTTAAGTCACACAGTGTATTAAATCGTTGGGAAATAGTTATCAGTGGTGGTGGAGATCATGATGATAAGAAACTTACTTTAAACCTTCTCTAAATATCTAGATACGGATATTATGGATATTAGAATATGGCAGAAACGCGAAGATACAGATATTTAACCCCACAATATATGGTTTCTATGTTAGAGGCACATCCCAGATAAAATATATGGGTCGAGTTCGAGAGAAAATGTTAAAACAGTTGCATAAAACAGAAATGTTAACCGATTATGTTACTGCAGCCCATTATATGTTAAACGAGGCATATTATACATTTAAAAAACTGTTACCTAAAGATTCGGAAAATATAATTAATCAGTTCTGAGCTTCGATATATGTTCATAACTTTATTCGTCAGCTTGAAGAATCCATTTACGTGAATGATCTTGACCCAAAATATATGGTAGTGTCAGGGCGAGAACTTGCCACGTATGTACTCTGGGATGGAGTTGAGGAATTGAAAAAGTATATTAGATCTAATAACGAAGATAACTGGCATTTGTGTAAGGACTTAGACCGATTAAATCTTAATGAGGTCTCGTAAGCAAGCATTCATGGAAGGAACATTCAAACTATATATATATATATTATATATTATATATATATATATACTATAATATATATATAGTATACTTGCCAGATATACCTATTATATATTTATATTATTAATTAAAATATATAATATATATATATATATTATACTATATAGTATATATTATATATATATATATATATACTACCATATATATATATATATATATATATATACTATATAATATATATATATATACTATAATATATACATAATATATAATATATTATATATATATATATATATATATATATATATATATAATATTATTATATATTCATTTGATTATTACATTATTATTATTATTATTATTATTATTATATTATTATTATTATTATTTGTTGGTTTTTAGAATCCCTTTTGTTTTGTTTTGTCAAAGATCATTTTTTTACATTGTTAATTATGAAATAGAAATACTTTAAAGAAGGAGAGTATTTCATTAGTTTGTATAGGCCTAATCCTTCTGTAAACATGTTTGTCGCTGTCGATGTAAGGCGTAATTATATGGACTTTCTGAGCTGATAAGGAGGCTATGTTGTAATCTTTACTTTCTTATGATTGGTTGAACATATATCATATCTTAGATTTGAGGACTGTATTTATATACAAGTTTCTTCAGTAAGAATTTCCAACTGAACTAACACCATGGCTTCTCTTCACATCCCGAAACTGTTAACGATAATTGAGTGACCTATGTTATTCCGAAGCTGCTATCTTTTATATTTATTTGTTAAACTGAATGGTGATCGTTAACATTGGTTTACTGTTATTCCTACGGTAGTTTACGATGATACACCTTTGTTCATGTTCTGTTGAAGAATTCTCCGTATTTATTGATACCGAGGCAAGAAATGGGAAAGGCTGTATGGGAAACATCGAGTCATAGTGAAATATCCAATAGAAACACGAGAGGGTATAATAGAATAGATGTTGTTTTCTCGAGTAGTGGTGCGGATAGGATTAAGAAGTATTGAGGACATACTGGAACTACGCATGCTAAACATTCATACGTCCAAGAAGATCGTACTTCGCATGAGAATAGACAACATTGTTAAAAATAAAAGAAGAAAATTTTAATGCATCTTGACAATGTCGACATACTTGACGAATCTAATACATCTAGCTATGGCTTGTTTATAAAATTTACACTGAAGTATGGGGAAAACCTTAAAATAGAATGTATAGCAGCTTGCTAACGACACTAATGTTGATACATTTACTTCTCTTTGTCATGTGGGAAAATGCAATCTATAGAGCGCTGAATATGCTGAAAAATGGGTTGGTGCATCTCGAGATATTATTCCTTCGTTATTTCAAAGGAATAAGGAGCTTAGGATACTTATTATAGACAGAAAGCACAGTTATCAACTTCACTCCATGGTTCGGCGCCAAATGTATTAATAAATATATATAGAGTGATATAAATATATATAATATAAGAATAATATATATATAAGATATACTATAAATAGATAGAATTAATATATATATATATTTATATATATATATATATATTATACTTAAAAACTTGTGTGTTCTGTAATATTTTAAAATATAACAAATACAACATTGTGATATCTACGTAATATTATATATATATGATATATATATATATATATATATACATACTATATATATATGTATATTTAATACTATATAGCTATATATATATGATATTATATATATATATATATATATAATATTATATTTATATATACATAATATATATAGTATATATATATATACTCTATATATATATATATATATATTACTATATATATATACTATATATATAATATATATAATATATATAATTTATATATTTTAAAAAAACTTGTGTGTGTTTGTAATATTTTAAAAATACCTTTATGTAAACAACATTGTATATCTCGTAATATAATTATATATATAATATATTTATATATATATATAATATATATATAAATTATATATATATAATATATTTATATATATATATAGTATATATATATATTATATATTCTTTATATTTTAAATAATCTTTTTAAAAATAAAATTATTTTTTGAAAAAAATATTGTTTACCTCACCCTCTTACTATGCTAAGTTAACAATAACTTTTTTTATTTTATGTTTGTGCAAAAAAGTAATATTATTATTCTGTGTTTATGTAGGAGAGAGAAAAAAAACATGGTGTATAGGAGGAAATGTTTAAGTTTGCAAATGAAAATGATGGATCTCTATATTTTATTATAATAAGTAAGGAATAGAATTAAAACATAAAACCACGAGGGTGGTGAGGTGGGTGGGGACCCCCTGCGTGGCTGTTATGCTGTAGTTTTTCTGCTTCTATTGCTTTTGCGTCCCTAAAAATTCATGTTTTTCGTGAAAGTTGACAACTATTTTTCCAGGAAACAATGTTTTTTTAAAAAAAATGTTTTTCAAAAAAACAAAATGTTTTTCAAAAACAAAAAAATGTTTTCAAAAAAACAAAAATGGTTTTTCAAAAAACAAAATGTTTTCTCAAAGAACAAAAACTGCGATTTCACAACTGTTTCGTATTTACTACTAGTAAAATGTAAATTTTATCCTTCAATATGAAAATAACTTTAAACTTTACTTTATCTATAACTTTAACTTTAACTTTAACTTTAACTTTAACTTTAACTTTGGTAATGAAACAGGTTTTTCTATAAATAAAAGACCTGTTTGAAAATAAAAATGTAAGACTGTGTGTATACGAACTCTAACTAAATATACTTTTCTTCTTTCTCCTTCTTTCTTTCAACTTTCTTCTTCTTCTTTTTCTCTTCTTCTTTCTTCTCTTCTTTCTTCTTCATCTTTTCTTCTTTTCTTCTTTTCTTCTTCTTTCTTCTCTTCTTCTTCTTCTTCTTCCTTCTTATTCTTTTCTTCTTTTCTTCTTCTCCTTCTTCTCTTCTTCTTCTCTTACTCCTCCTTCTTTTTTTCCAGTAACAAAGATGAGTCATCAAAACTGAGACATCACAGATGAGTCATCAAAGCTGAGGCATCAAAGTTGAGGATTCAAAATATCGAGTGTGTGAGAAGTTGAGGCATCCTAAAGCGAGGTATCAAAGTTGATGCATCAAAATATCGGCTGTGTGTGTGTGTGTGGTTGTGTGTTGTGTGTGTGTGTGTGTAGGTATAGTGATGAGGTATAGGACCACGTTACATACAGGAACTCAAGTTAGGGGAGATACCTACATGACCTCATGTCAGGACAGTTCCTACAACAGATACTGCGTCAGGTACCTACATGTGCTCGACTTAATCTCACTAATCCCTCACGAACTTTTATAAAAGGTCAATTTCAGGCCTTTGATATCCGTACTCAAGGCCAAAGATCGAGGTCAAGACAAAGAACATATCAAGGCCAAACATCAAAAAGGGAGGCTAAGCTACCTAAAGGGGCAAGGGTGAGCCACCGTACGAGGCCACACCCCTTCTCCGTGGGTGCCAAAAAGCGGGTATATACTATATATAATATATATTATATATATACTAATATATATTATTATATATATAATATATATAATATATTATATATATATATATAGTACACACAATGACCAGTGAAGACCATGTCGGCCTGCGGTTTCTAGCATAGGTTCGAAATGTGATAGTCAGAAAAAAAGGTAGCTGAGATATTTCAGAAAATCGAGACGGCACAAGCGAAAAAGACGAATGTGACGCTGTCGGTGCAGTGCGAGTGCGCCAGAGTACATTCAGTTGGTCCATCGGTCGATGACACCCGGGAAACGCGTTCTACGACCCGAAAAACCCATTAATCTTGACCCATAAAAGCGTCCACTTACATACGTCAAATATAATCGACATGTGGGGCAAAATGTGTGCAAATTGTTTGCAACATTTTGCACATTGCATGCAACATTGAATGTGCATTGCAAATTACGTCATTCACGAAAAGCGCAATGTCTGGGTGCTTTCTAAACGCACGGTTGAACGCTTGCCCACCGGTAATAGGGCACAGTCGACTCGGCATACCTCAAACCATACTAGACAACACCGAGCTCGGCTTCATAGCTCAAGAAACAACAAATGTTTAGCACCAGCTGCATTAGAAAAGGGGGAGGTAGGGTAATATCTAATCACTAACTCTTGGTTAGGAATGAATCGATCGTCGTAAACCACAGAATCGGATTCAAGCGTGCGAAAATATGGTACGTATCGATACAAAGTATCGGGTATATCCATCACATACGATACTATTCGTACTAGAAGAGGTTAGGAAAGGGGGTGGGGGGTACTAACTCATCGAAGGAACCATTCCTAGCACCCTCTAATATACACCAATCGAATTCTTATACCTTATAACATACAATAGGACACTAATATTAACCGTATGTTCTATGACGATAGGATATTCATGCTAGGAAAAGGCTAGGAAAAGGGGCGGTGGGTAATAAACTCATACAAGGAAGCATCTAGCACCTTCTTATAACACACCAATCGATTCCCCGTACCCTATAACATAGGGGTAGACACTAATACCGGGTGTATTCTAGAATATAGGTCGGCACGTGCTAGAAGCTAGAATATATACCATATAGAATATAGAATATAGAATATAGAATATATAGAATATAGAATATAGAAGCAGGTGACCTTTTCTCGGTTGGCGGTACCCTTTGACAAGTGACGAAGCAGCCTGACCTTTTGCGGTTCACTGCGGTTGCTGGTATAGAATAAAAAGGTCCACTTTTATGACCTTTTGCGGTTTGCGGTTTTAGATAAGAGAGGTTCCAAATCTCATGTATACTACTATACGAAATATGAAAATATTAAAATTTAATTGACAAATTAAGCCAAAACGAGAGAAAGAAAACGGCTTTTAGAGCAGCCAAATCGAAGAATTCAAGGTAGGGTAATAAATTATGTTTTTGGGTAAAATACGTTTCGTATTGGGTTTGGTTTTCATACATAGATTTTGTGTATACAAAACAAAACATATCATAACCTGAACTTAGAAGGCAGTAAAACGAAACCTAACCTATTTTGATCGAGGATGCAGTAAAACAGAACCTAACCTATATTGATCGAGGATGCAGTAAATTTCGACGTAACCTACATGAATGAACTCTGCGTAACACTTTTTCGTTATTTGCGGGGAAAAATTTTGCAATTTAGAAAATATCCCGAGACGTCGTTGTCTCGGGCGCTGCCAAACGTAAGATTCTTAAGAAAGTACGATATTATTAAATAATTACCTTTTTTTTTAAATTAAATTTTTTGATTTTTTATTTACAATGAAATTTATTGTTACTGTCATATAATAACAATATATGAAAAAAAACATTTATCTGCACCATGAATCTTATGAGAACCATAATTATTATTTTATTTATTATATTTCATTATTATTATTGCTGTTATCATAGTTATCAATATTGGTAATAATAATGATGATAATTTTAATATTCATGAATTTATTATTATTATTATTATTATTATTATTATTATTATTATTATTATTATTATTATTATTATTTTATTATTTATTATTATATATTATTTTATTATTTTATTATTATTATTATTATTATATTATTAAATCTTCATTAATCATCATCATCATCAATCTCATCATCATCATCATCATCATCCATCATCATCATCACATCATCATCATCTACATTATTATTATTATTAGTTCATTATTATTTTATTATTATTATTATATTATTATTATTATTATTATTATTATTATTATTTACTATTATTATTATTATTATATTATTAATATTTATTATATTTTATTATTATTATATTATTATTATTATGATTCTTATTATATTATTATTATTTTTATATTATATTATTATTATTATTATTATTATTATTAATTATATTATTATTATTATATTATTATTATTACTTATTTATTATATTATTATTATTATTATTATTATTATTATTATTATATTATTATTATTATTAATTATTATTATTATTATTATTATTATTATATTATTATTATTTATTATGATTATTATTATATTATTATGTTATTGATTATTATTATTATTATATAGGAATAGTATTAATATAAATTATTAGAATGATCTTCAACTTCATTTCATTATTATTATCTATATTATTATTATTATTATATTATTCATTATGATTATATTTTATTATTATTTATTATTATTATCGTATTATTATTATTAATTACTATTATTGTTATTATTATATATATTCATTATTATTATTAATATTATTATTATTATTATTATTATATTCATTATATTATTACTTATTATTATTTATTATTATTATAACTTTACTTTATTATTTTAATTATTATTGTTCTTCTTCTTCTTCTTCTTCTTCTTCTTCTTTCTCTCTTCTTCTCTCTTCTTCTTCTTCTCTTCTTCTCTTCTTCCTTCTTCTTCTTCTTTTCCTCTCTTCTTCTTTTCTTCTTCTTTTCTTCTTCTATTTTTATATATTATTATTATCATTATTATTATTATATTCTTATTATTATTATTATTATTATTATTATTATTATTATTATTATTATTATTATTATTATTATTATTATTATTATTATTATTATTATTATTATTATTATTATTATTATTATTATTATTGATTATTATTATTATTCTTAATAGTATTTATTAATTATTATTATTATTATTTATTATTATTATTATTATTATTATTATTATTATTAGAGAGATGAAGAATAAATTGTATTTAGGTTTTATGGATTTGAAACATATGTATAACAGGATTAATAGAGAAGCTCTGTGGTACGTGTTAGTGATATATGGTGTTGGTTGGTAAGCCTTTGAATGGAATCAAAAGTATGTTGACGATAGTGGAAGCGTGTGTAAGAATAAATGGAGTTGAAAATGATTGGTTTAATATTAATAGAGGATTAAGAGAAGTATGTTTTATGTCTTCCTTGTTGCTTAATTTGCATGTGGTTGAGGTTATGAAAAAATTAGAGAATGGTGGAAGGGGAATGTGTTAGAATGATGGAGACTGGAAGAGAGTGGATGGTGCCCTGCTTATTGTATGCGGATAATTTGGTTTTGCGTAGCGAATCTGAAGAGAGTTTGAGAGGATTGGTAGAGGGATTTGGCAGGGTGTGTAAAAGGAGGAGTTTGAAAGTAAATGTAGATTAGAGTAAGGTTACGGTAGTGAGTGAGGAGAGTTCGCGGTGTGAAGTCATGTTAAATGGTGAACAACTGGAACAAGTATCTGAGTTTAAAAACTTTAGGCTATAATGTGGAATGAAAAGAGAACCGATGATGCAGAGTGTAGTAGGAAGGTGGCGGGTGCAATTAAATCCTTATTGGATGTAGTGGGACTAAGTCTTGAGTGCGCTAGGGTTTTGCATGAGGGCATGTTGTTACTGTGCTAATGGTATAATAGTGAAACTATGGTCTGGAATAAGAGGTAGAGATCTAAGGTACAATGGGTGCAGACAGACAATCTTAGCGGCGTGTTAGGTGTGAGGAGAATAGATAAAATGAGGAATGAACGCATTAGGGAATTGTGTGGTGTTAAGAAAGGTGTAAATGAAAGAAGAACGAGAATACATTGAGATGGTTTGGTTCAATATGGAAAGGCGGGCGAATGGATAGTGCCGGTGGTTAAGTTGCATATATCAGTGGTGAGTTGCTGGGAATCGACTGTTCTGGGAGACAGAAAGAAAAAGTGGGGTCAGCTAAAGGAATGTCTGAGGAATTGTGGTTTCGCAGCAGGCGGAGAAGAAAGATGAGACAAAATGAATGGCGGTTGTGAGGGGTATGGTTGTGGGCTTTGCCCAGGGGATGGACCCCACATTGACCAAATATCACAATTAGGGTTCTTTTTATGATAAGACCTCACCCTAATCTGGAGATAGGAGAGATGCATACTATATATAACTATTATATATTATATAATTATATATATAATATATATATATATATATATATATCATATTATATATTTATTATATATATATATATATATATATATATATATTTATATATATATATATTTATATATACTATATAATATATACTATATATATAATCATATATACGCGTCAGCATCCCGCAAAGATTTCAGTTTTCATTTAACTAAAAACTATAACAGCTAAACCGAAAATAAGTATAATTTTATTAATCAGGAGACATTTTTACCCTTGAAATTAAAAAAAAAAAAAAAAATAACGCTTTTTAAAAAAATTAAAATTGTAAAAAAGTTGAAAAACATTACAGTTTTTCGAGAATACGAAGGAAGGCTGAGAGTAAATCGTGCAGGGACGCGCGCAAAGTTGCAATGTCGAATTTGTTTTCTTTATAACAAAGAATAACCCGACCGTGTACAAAATTAAAGATGGATAGGTCACGGGTTTCTCGCTTACCGGGGGACGACGGGGGGACTTCGTCCCCCCTCTGTCCCTCCGACGGCTCGAACCCCCTAAAAAGGATATATACAAAGAAAAAATAACATTTTCTCAAAGCGTATAAAATCAAAATTTATTGGCAACTTTTGCATCTAAGCCCTAAACGGGTTCTGGGAGTATAGCTCACCCCACGGTAGCAAAAATCGAGTATTCCAAAATTATTTATCGATACGGTGCGTGATAGACCGAAAACAACTTCGATTATCTTTAGTGACTGTTTGAGGGTTTGTGGGGGGAGGATTCGCTAACTCCTGCTTCTCATAGTTTTTACAACATCAGACCATAGGGTAGGTAACCCCCAAAATCCCGTTTTTGTGACTTCTTAAAGAATCAAAATTGTTAAATATTCCATTATTTGCAAAAAATTTCCGATATTCTCATGATTTTTCGGATAGAAAATATTGTCATTTAGTGTCTCTTTTGAGTTCATGGGAGGAGGATATACTAACTCTAGGGGTATTATTAGTATTACTAGTAATCAATTTGTTTGATGAAGCCTTCTTAAATTATGTTACCCCAGAAACCAATCTTGGCCAAAGCTTTATAACCTAAACCAAATATTATATATATATGTATATATATATATATAACTAGACTATATATTATATAATAATATATATATATATATATATATAATATTATATTATATATTATATATATCATATAATATACAAATATATTATACTTATATATATATCTATCTATCAATCTATCAAGTCTATATCATATATTATATCTGTATTTAAATTACGTATGTTATACTCTATATAATCTATATCTCATATATTCATATATCTATATATCTTATATCTATTATCTTATCTATCTATCTATCTATACTATCTATCTTATCTATCCATCTAATCTCTAGTCTAATCTATCGTATTATCCTACTCTATCTAATCTATCTATAATATCTATATCTATCTATCCATATATATACATCATATATATAATATATATTTATTTATATATATATACTATATACTATTATATATAATTATTTATATATTATTAATATAATATACTAATATTATATATAATATAATATACGGTATATCGCTCATGTTCGATGCCATTATTCAATGTAGTTATGACCTTGAAATATGTTGCTACTCCATATCGAGGGATGGGTCGGACCGTAGCTGATCTTTTATTACATATATTTATTATTAATAAGTATTGTCATTTATTTACTTTGTCCCCCTCCTCCTGTGAGAAAATGGGGGAATCGAAGGAATTGTTTGCAAGGCAGTCGATCTACTGTGCTTCCTTTGAAGTGAAAGAATTTTGATGATCTAATATGAATAAAATGCATTTATAAATCTGTTTGAAATATATTTATATAGTATATATATATAATATATAGTATATATTATAATTCTAAATTAATATTATATATAATAATATATATATGATTTTTACCTGTACACATTATAAATATACCCATATCAAAATACCAATACATATACAAATTTTCTATATGTACCTACTATAAATATTAATGGTCAATGGGTGGGTTTCCATATATTGAGAGCATTCAGAGTATTTATAGGGAAGATACAAACTTTGAAAGATATGGGGTACCACAAACCCCATTTTAAGTTTTTTTGGGGTTTTTCAAACCCCAGGGACTAAAAAAAAATTGGCTTATTTTGTTTGTCTTTTTCATACAGATCCACCGATTTTGAAAGGAAACCATTTTGAAGTTACAAGGAAACCTATGAGTACACTTCCAAAAAAAACATTTTTTTTTTTTTCATTCTTAAAGAGTTTCGTCATTTCTTCTTTTTTATAAAGAACTTTGTTTGAGGAATTTTAAACGCTTTCCTCTTCAACTTTAACCTTTTTATTTTTTAAAAATTTCAGTGAAATACATTTAGAAAAGATGTTAAAGAAGTAAATGTTTTCTAAATATTAAAAAAAAAAATTGTTTAATAGGAATGGTTACTCTCCTCTGGGGTTTGTGATACCCTCCAACCCGTTTAAGTTTTAAAAACAGCAAAACCAACCCGTTCTAGGGCTAGTGAACTAATGCAGGATTCAAGGTCAATTACAGCGTACGCTTGCCAGATCTAAGATTCATACAATATTTAGTGTTAATAACAAGAATATTAGAATAAAATAAATTTGTTTTAAAAGTTTTTTCCGATGAAATTACTTGCTGAAATCAAAATGTTTAATAAATTGTGTATTTTCCTGTAGATGTTCATAATTTTCGTAGTTAACATTGCCTGGCCTCTTCGGGATGCTGGCCATCATAGTTATTATATATATATAAATACTACTATATTATATATATATATCATACTATATATATTATAAATACTCTTAATATAAATATATATAGTATATAACTATAATATATAATATATATATATATATATATTATATAATAGTAATTATATATATAGTGTATGTATACACGTGTGTGTGTTGAATTTAAGTTCAAAATTGTTGATAAATTTTAACATTAAATAAGTTTTGACATAAATAAGAATTGTGTAAATAAATACTTGGAGGTTAAAATTGCTTAGAAAATAAGAAAGATAAGAATTCATATGGTTTGTATAATTAAAAGTTAAAATTTTTCCATTTGTTTATATAACAAAAGTTGTTGAACACGTATTTGTTTGTAAACGAATTGAGAAAGTGAACTAAGCGAGCAAAATTAACATTCTAGAACTTCATGATATAATTTTGAGATAGATTTGGGATGAGAATAATTTTATCATGAAGTGTTTATAGAAATAATAAATTAAAGGCAATTTCGATAATTGATTTAACTTTAGAAATGATTTAATTTCATATATAAATATTTTTTTAAAGTTAAAGTTTGTATCGTTTATTTGAACTTAGAATTGATTCAACTTGATATAATAAATTTGGGATTATATTGCTTGATTGAAATTAGGATTTGTGAATTAGAGTTATAATTAGTTATTATTATTATATATTATTATCTATTATTATATTATTATTATTATATTATTATTGATTATATTATATTAGTATTATTATTATATTATTATCAATTATTATTATTATTATTATTTAAAATCATTGTTAAAAATTATTACTTAACATTATTGTTAAATATTAAAAAAGAAACTTTTTATAAACTAGTTGCCGTAAAATTACCATTTTCATCTGGCGATAGTAGTAGTGCTAACGGATCCCGGGGAATGGGAGGGGGCAGCACTCCCCTGTACCCCAGCGTCTTTCGTGATTGATATTTGGGCACGTACCCACGCGGGCTACCATTTTTTGAGGTACTTTTCGTGGGTGGCCGTTTTGTTGTGGGGCTGCCCCCCGAGGTTCCATTTCTATTGATTCGCCATGTACGGTGCCGTCGAGTGCTGTTTATACCTGACCACATGCTCATGTACTTTCATTGAGCGTTTTTTACCCTACCCCCTTTTGTTATCCCCCTATGACGTCATCAAGGCAAGCTGGAACGAGTTTCCAGCTATGCCTGCGTCTTTCGTGAGGTACTTTCCAGCACCTATCCTGTGTGAGCTACGTTCCTGGGTACTTATTGCAGTCCGTGGCGCACCATACCCGGGGCACTACCGTGGGGCACTACCGTGGGGCACTGCCATATTTCTGTACATTAGCCATGTACGTGTGTGATTGTGTTTATGCGTGATTGTGTTTAAACGTTTTTCACCCTACCCCCCTTTGCTAGCTATCCCATTTACGTGGCGTAGCCACGTACCATTGGGATTCATGTATCGTGCGTAGCACGTACATGAAGTAGCCTGAGCTACTTTACGTGAGGTAGCAAGACAGTCATCAACTATCCCCGTACATGAAAGTTAGCTAAGCTACTTCTTCATGAACATCTCTAGAGTATCAGAGAGTTCTGCCGTATACTCGTATACACTTCTTCAAGTTGTACTTGTAAAGACACTTGCCAAGTGTACTGCCACGGATTGATGCACCGAGCCTCCGTTGACAGCTCAAAAGCACCATTCCAGGTCAGCTTCAAAGACTCCAGGTTCAAACCAACCGCGAACGCGTCCGACCGGTCGCGAAACCGTAAACGCAGAGCGCAATCGCGCACCGAACGCAAAAATATTTTCGCGGGTGTAGTGGGTACATTTCAATAAAAATGTGTTTTAGCTGACCGTTCGATGGACGTAACAGGCGTTGCGCCGGAGGGGTCCTCTACTCACCCACCTCCTGGCCGACAGCATCTGTTACGTATCTTACGCCTTACGTCTTCTGCGTCTTCTACGTCCTTATAGCGTCTTTTCACGTCTTACGTCCTTAGCGGTACGTAAAAACGTTGTGTTTTACTTACCCCTAAGGAAGTAAGACGTATGGGCAAGCTGTTGTGGTGATGGGCGTCCCCCACATCACCACCCACTCTGTGCGCTCACTGTTCCTTTTACGTGCCTTACGTTCTTTAGGTCTTTTACGTCTTTAACTGTACAACCATCAATTGGCTTATTAAATATGATACTATTATAATATACATTAATATACTTATATCTATATATATATATATGTATATTATATATTAAGTATATATATATATACCCTCTAATATATATATATATATATATATATATAATATAAATTGAGAGATGAAAAAGAAGACAGTCTCACAGGAGACTGTATCCGGATGCTTAACAGGTTTATAATATTTTTCAGTACTCGCTAATGGGTTCCTAGCTGAATGATGATGAAGTAAAAATGGGGGTATAGAGCTGGAAAAGAGCTGGAGATGGAGGGACTCGCAGCCAAAAAACTTGCCATTTCCGACCCTTAGCTTTAATCAAAGCTGAATATAATGTTAGAGTTGTATACGTAAGATTCCTATATTTATTTATTAGAAAAACTTGTTTTCATTTGTTAAAGGTTTTGTTTTTCAAAGCAAAAGCTGTCAAAATTTCCAATAAAACAACGTTTTGCTGACCCTAAAGCAGCTAAAACAAATACCGCAAACCCAGATGCGAATACCCCTCCCCAACTCTGTCCACCCCCCTGTATTTAAAAAAATTACAGAGTTATAAAAAGATTAATAAATTTAATAAGTCAAGTTTGAGATTAATTTATAATTTATAAGACTTAATAAAAGTAGTTATAAAAAGTTTCTATAGTATTTTGACTCATATTGAGATATTGAGAAGTTATTTAAAGAGCAAAGAATGAAACAACAATAGAAGATAAAAGGACAAAGACATGAATAAAAAGGATTAAATAATAAAGGAACCACAAAAGAAGAAATGAAGAAATAGACAAGACATATAAAAGAAATAAAAGAAGAACATCCAAGCAACAAGATCAAGAAGAAGATACATAAAATTAAAAAGGTCGGAATAATCAATCTCTTTGTAAATCAGTAGTATAGTAGTCAGTCGTCAGTAGTAGAAGTAGTAGCAGTAAGTAGTAGGTGTAGTAGTAGTAGCAGTAGTAGTGAAGTAGTAGTAGTAGTCAGTAAGTAGTCAGTAGTTTAGTAGTAGTAGAAAAATCGAATGCATATTTGTATAATAAACTATATTTCATCCCTTGATTTGCTAATACTTACTGAACTTCAGATTAAATGTATATATATATATAATACTATATATATATAATATATATATATACTATATATATACTATATTATATTATAGTATATTAATATATAAACTTATATATAATACATCATAATATATATAATACGATATATATATATATATATTTATAGTATATGATACCAACAACAACAACAACAACAACAACAACAACAACAACAAACACAACAAGAAAAAAAATCAATATATTCTCGCTGGACAACAACAACAACAACAACGACAACAACAACAACCAAACAACACAACAACAAAAACGTTAGGTCCCCTACACCTATTCATTTATCAAATTATAAAACCATTATGGCGACTGCGAAATAAACGTGACATTTAACAAACACTTCTCCACAGTTGAAACTCTAACACCTGACCAACGTTCATCTTACATATTTCAACATAGCTAGATTATCAGGTTGAGATAATCTAATAAAGTCACTTTTTTTCTATGTTTTGTACGAGAAAAACATTTCAGTAAAACACAGTTTTTACGTGACCCTAAGGACTTAAAGCTATCGGGGCAAATAGCCCCCCTGCATGGGTCATCACACCTGCTCTCTCCGACCCTGCTTACTGATGTATAGCTCTTACGTACTGGTCTTGTGTACCATTCTGCATGCAAAATAACTAACTAATAAAAGACTTACTTACTACTAACAACAGGATACTGGACACCAGAAGTAAAAATGCTATCGATTTCTTAATGTAGCCTAGAATGGATACAGAGTCCGAATACATCATGACCTCACCCTTGTAATAGTAGTCAAAGTACGTTAGTAGTAGTTGTAAGTAGTTGTAGAGTAGTAGTAGAGTGTTAGTAGTAGTAGTCAGTAGTAGTAGTAGCAGTGAGTAGTATAGTAGTAGTAGTGGTTGTCAGTAGTAGCAAGTTAAATTCAATAGTAGTAGTAACCAGTAATAGTAGTAATGGCAGTAGTCAGTAGTCTCAGTAGAGTAGTAGTTAGTGTATAGTGAGTCAGTAGTAAGTAGTAGTTATTAGTAGAAACTGATTACTTTTAAAAACCTATATCACCCCACTCTATTCAATCGTATACATTTATATTTTTACTAAGCTTTAAACACGGACTTAAATTGCAACACATTTAAATAAAAAGTTTTCCACCTGAACACAACTCTCGAAACCACTGAAGCTTTAATTAAACTACATCTTCAATTCATGTCATGTTGGGAATGACATCCCCGACTGCGATTGGTCCGTTTAAGCCCAATCACAGTGAAGGATTGTTTAATAAGATGTTCCCAAACATAGATAGCTGAAGAGAACGATGAGTCATCGGAGTCTGGTTCAGAAGGCCTGATTCGGAGCCGGGACGGGAAGTCTCGGCTCCAGACACCCGGATCTGAGATCGGCAATATTACAGCGCAGACGCTGAAATATATTTCTACTTGAGATTTATATGTCCGAATAAATGTGTGAATAATATCCATATACTCTATATATATATATATATATATATTATATATATATATATTATCATATATATAGATATACTATATATATATATATATAATATAATACTTTATATACTTAGTAATATATATACTTATCTCTTTTCAGCTCTATACCCCCATCTTTTACCTTCATTCATCAATTCAGCCTGTGAGACTTCTTATTTTCTCTATCCCTTCATGTATTTATATATTACGTATATATGTAATATATTATATATATATATATAATATATACCGTATAAACCTATATATATATATATTATATATATATCATATATATATCATAATTAATAAACACAAATTATGCCTGCTGACAGTAACAGAGTAAAGACGTAAAGGCCGTAGGACGTTTAAAGACGTAGCGCACAGAGGGGTGGTGAGGGGCGGACCCATCCACCACATGCTGCTATACGTCTTTCCGTCCCTTAGGGTAGTAAAAAACACGTTTTTTACGATACCCTCAAAAGGACTAAGACGGAAAGACGTACAAGGACCCGTTAAGGACCGTAAAGACGTAAAGAGCGGTTGTCGCCAGGAGAGGGGGTGAGAGGAGGACACCTCCATGGCGCATGGCCTTTACGTCCTCACGGTCACTAAAAACACATTTTTATTGAAATGTACCCATAACCCGCGAAATATTTTTGCGTTCTTGCGCGCTTACGCTCGCGTCGGTTTCGCGCCGGCGGACGCATTCGCGTTGGTTTGAACCCGAGTCTTTTGAACCCGAAGTCTTTTGAGCTGTCAACGCGCTCGGTGCATCAATCGTGCAGTACACTTGGCAAGTGTACTTAAGTACACTTGAAAAGTGTACTTAACGAGTAACGGCACTCCTGAACTCTAAGGTGTTCATGAAAGTAGCTTAGCTTAGTTGAGACTCTGCTACCTTCACTAAAGTAGCTCAGCTACTTTCATGTACGTGGCTACGCACGTAACATGAACCAATGTACGTGGTCTAACGCCACGTACTGGGAGTAGCTAGCAAAGGGAGGTACGGGTCGAAAGTACGTTCATGAGCATGATTGGTCCACGCATAAACACAATCCCACACGTACATGGCTAATGTACAGAAATATGGGCAGTGCCCCACGGTAGTGTCCCAGGGTAGTGCCCACGACATGCCAAAAGTACCAGAACGTAGCCATACAGCAAGGATAGGTTGCTGGAAGCACCCCTCCACGAATAGACGCCAGGCATAGTGGAAACTCGCTTCCGCATGCCTGATGACCAGTCAAGGGATGAACAAGGGGGGCCTTAGGGTAAAAAAAAGCTCATGAAAGTACATGAGGCATTGGCAGGGTCATAAACACACTACACGCACGTACAGGCGAATCAGTATAGAAATATGGGACCCCAGGGGGGCCAGCCCCCAAAACAAAACGGCAACCCCGAAAAGTACCCCAAAAGGTCATAGCCCGCGTGTTAGTGCCCAAATAATCACCTTATTATTGACGACTAGCGTGACTATCAGTATTGCGTCAATTCACTTGTCCATATTAAAATTCTATAAATTCTTTAATGTCAAATTTCAAATTTCTTGATAACTGTAAACCCTAGAAATTAATTTTGAGTTTTACATAAAACTCAAAGTAAAAAAGAGGGGATATTAATATATTATAAACTCTATCTGAATCAGTGGATTACATATTTTTCATCTGACTTTAAGTTCTCATATTTAAAGGCAGCCACAATCTATTAAGGCTAATGCGATATACGAAAGTCACCTAATTAATTCTTTAAAGGATTGCGATGATAAGACCCAAAAAAATCCACTGCGCTAACCAACGCCACATTTCTCAAAATCACACACGTCCACATATATTTTAGATAACTTTTGAAAGGGCAGTATGGAAGAATTGAATGAATGAGGATAAAACATGTTTAACATTTAAATTTACAATATAAATATAATGAATATATATATAATTAAAAATATAATATAAATATATATATATATATTATATTATATATATATAAATTATATAAATTAATATATATATTATATATCATATAATATGATATAGATATACCCAGAGATTCAGCGCTAATTGGAATTTAAAAATTGAGAAAATTTTTATTGCATTGTGCTCGTCGGTTTAAAATTGAGAAAAAATATCAAGAATGCTTAAAGAAAATCATGAAAATTATTTAATATTTATATGTTTTTATGTTATACTTCATTTTTTTATGTGTTTAATTAAACCATGGTTTAAAGCAATTGTAAAGCATGTTTAAACAACGCACCCAATCAGTAATTTTGCATAACACTATTGATTTTACGTTCATTCGGAGTATCATGTTCTGATAACATAGGCACAGAAATATTCTTTAATAACTAAACCACGGATTATATCTAAAAAAATGTTACACATTACTGAAGCTAATTGTAAACATAAACTAATAACATATGTAGAATACAAACCTACAACACAACTACGTTCTAATAAATGTAGTATTAATACAAATTCATGAAAATTCTTATAAATCATAAAACGAAATAAACTAGCTACGCGAGCCTTCAGTATTGCCGCGTACACTCTTGCCATGGCACTCGGCAATACAAGGGGCCATGCTCCGCATTATGCGTGAGTATTGAGAACCAGAATTGTTGTTAGTGCCTTTTCTTCCAGCATCTTTGGTGATCCCTTGCTCTTCGTTTCCAACGTATTAATCTGTCTCTTAGCACGGCTGCGCTCAACCTGAGGAATTGCTTAAGCTGGGGATGGGGGGGTTTTCTTGTTATTTCGCCCTCCTTGAAACGCTCCCATATAGTGAAGTGTATTTAAAAAAAAAAAAAAAAAAAAAAAAAACTTACGCAAACCACTCAGCGCATTATTTGGAGTATAGGAATTTATTACATAGACCCCAAGCTGGAGGATAATGTTAAAAATATAAAGTGTGTTGGGGACAGTGAATAATAAGAAAAAGAACTTTATATTTGAGAGCTTTTTTATTTCATTAGAAAATCTTTTGTTTATTTTTATAAATAAAACATTCAAGGTATATATAATACTTGAAATAAAATACCCACACATTATACCAAGTGCGAAGAAATTGACTCTACTTTTTAAATGACAATGAATTTTTTTCTTTTACCATCATTTTGTTGTTTTCAGAATAGAATAATATCTGCAATGGAGAGATGTATCATAATTTTAATTCACTTTTTGAAGCCATTTTCATCTTTCATTTCCTAGATAATCTGGAATCTCATTCCCTTCATTCCCATCATCAGTATGGCTTTGCTCTCCTAGTATAACCTAGCAGCACTAAACCTACTAAATTACTGAAATTAGCTAGCAATCGGAAACTAACCTCACTCTCAAAGACAAGGTGTACATATCCCTATGAAAATCATAACAAACAAACACATGTACACATTGCCGAATCCTAGTGTATCATATACAGGACGTTATTTTTTCGAAGTCATACATTGTATTTCGTTCTTCGTTCAAACATTAACTTAATTTAGTTCTCCTTTAAGCTGAAACATTTATATTTTCTTTCCAAACTGTAACTTTAATAATTTTTATATTTTTCTTTTGAACATTAACTAATTTTATTTGCCAAAGTTTATATTTTTTAATAAAAATTTGTGTTTCATTATTAAGTAATTAAAAAGTTTTTCAAAAATGTAAGGTTTTTGTAAAATTTTTAATATTTTATTAATAATTTATATTTTTATTGACCCTAAAGCAGTAAAGCAGTAAAACAGTAACGCAAACACCCCACACTTACCCCTCCCATCCTTACATAATCTATTAATCTATTGCTTTGAATCATATTTTAATCTTCATTATGTGTAAATAAAAATATAGTAAAATAGAAAGGTTTATTAAAAATTATATCTTCATTGACCCTAAGGCAGTAAAGCAATAAATCAGTAACGCAAACACCCCACCCTCACCCCTCCCATCCAACCATGGTCTATTGATCTAGTGGTTTAAGTCATATTTGAACTTATATTATGTGTAAACATAACAAAAATAAGTTTTCTGTATAAAATATCATAGTAAAGTAGGAAAGTTTATTTAAAATTTGTTTTATTAATCCTAAAGCAGTAACGAATAAACAAACAAACACATGTATGCAGTACCGCATATAGCTGTATCACGTGCATGACGTCAACATTGTACCCGTTTCCAATAAGTTGAGTGCTAAGTTTTTTGCTTTAACATATTTTCTTTGAGCTGCAACATCTATATTTGAGTTTCTTTTCACACATTTAATAGTTATATCTCATTTCTTTTTTGAAAACGTTAACTTTAACATATTTTTATTTCTATCTTGTTTTCTATTTGTAAGCTTTAACTTTATTATTTATATTTTCCTTTACGAAATTTTACTTTTATGTTTTGTTTGTTAAGTTTTTATTATTTTATATATTTTATTTTACATTTATTGTTTTTGTTTTTAAGTTTTTATTATTTATAAGTTTTATTTATTTATATTTAACTATAGAGATTCATACAGAGTTTATCGTAGTGAGTGTGAGGGGTCACTGGGATGAGTGTGTGAGCGTTATAGGCCTGAGTATCTTATATATATATATTAGATATGAGTACACAGATAGAGAGGATGTCACTACACTATTCTCAAGGAGCTCTTGTGCGAGACTCGATTCGAGAGAGTACATATTTACGATATTGGAGACCGGACTGTTCTCATATGCGTCAGTATCGGTATATACTATGAGATTCCCATACCCTGTTATTATTCTACCCTGCGAGTAAGAGCGAGCACTAGCGCGAACTATATGAGTTTTATATTTGTCTGTTAAGTTTTTATTATTTTATATATTTTATTTTACATTTATTGTTTTTGTTTTTAAGTTTTTATAATTTTATAAGTTTTATTTAATTTAAAAAAAACATTTTATGTCATAAAAAAGATTTGTTCTTTTATTATTTATTTTAGATTTTTGTTAACTTTTTTATGTTTATAATAAAAAATATTAATTTAACTCGCTCTAAAGCAGGAAAATAGTAAAGCAGTAAAGTAAAACTCTACCCCACCCTCCTCACCCCACCATGGTCTATTGTAAATTCACATGTTATGAAAACATATGAAAAAACTTCATTGTAAAGATTTCACAGTAAAGTATAAGAGTTTATTAAAAATTTGTGTTTTATTGATCTTAAAGCAACAAAGCAGTATCGGAAACCAGCCACCCAACCCGTCCCACCATCCTACATCTATTGATTTACATCTGACTGCGAATCGTGTATATATGTACAAGTATTTCTATTGTTAGAAACTACAAAATTCTATGTTGGTTTTAACAAACATTTAGACAATAAGTAAAGTAATATCAACAAAAACCTAACGGAACAAATGCTCAGAGAAGAGCCGTTACCTATCATAATCGAACGATGGCCTATCAATCCACCCGTCCACCATCCTACATCTATTGATTTACTGCATCATGTCATATATGTAGCAGTATTTATTGTAATACAAATTCTTATGTTGTTTTAACATAACATTTAACCAGTGGTGGGCATCGTTACTCAAAAAAGTAGTTTCGTTATCGTTAACTCGGCGTGTACCCGTTCCGGAACAAAAATAGTTGCGTATCGTTATTCTGTTCTTCTTTGAAAGGAAAGGTAACGCAAGTGCCGTCTACTCCGTGCACTAGTCCAACCGTGGATACTGTTTTAGCTTTCATATGACATCAATTACCGGTCAGTCTTAAGCAAATATATGTGGTTTGTTGTATATTAAAATTTTCAACATTGATTTATATATGATTAAATAAAACCAGAAAAATCTTGAGCGCACTCAAGACTTAAGTCCCTTTGTATCCACGAATCCGATTTTAAGTCTCCCTATACTCCTAAAACCTTCATAGCCCGATCCTCACGATAACTTCTAGCTAGCTACAGCTCTATGCATCATCTATTATCTGCGGTCATCCATATGACATAGGCGCACGCGGATGCAATCAGGAGTAGAGGAGCTCCACTATTCAAGGGCCATGACACCTATAGAGTTGAATGAATGAGAGCGTATTTAGAGCCAGAATAGCCGACGAGAAGTCACCATCTATTATAAACTACCCTAGCCAGAGAGCGATTATTAGACGACAATCTTCTCTAATGCGATAGTATAACGCGACTGAGTATGTATATCAGAGAGCCAGTGAGGACGTTAGCCTTCGATATAGAAAAGTCTGGTTCCGACTCCTGTTTTGGTCAGAGTTCATAGTCAGTCTTTTATTGATAAAGCGAGGTATGTGGGGTGGAGAGAGAGGATTCCATTATTTTTTGGGTTGAGGCTCGATCACTGATACTCGTGTGAGTACTACGCGTGCGAGGATAGATGCTTCTGAGAGAGCCGAGTAATGCAGAGAGCAACAGGTATGATCGCGCACATGCTGTCATTCCGCATGTCCGATGGTTCTAGCACATCTGTACGAGCGACTATTATAGAGTAGCTTGATATCCTCCGCGGACAGCTACAGTCTCGCTTTAGCATAGGCACGACAGCGACGGAGGACTCTCTACCTGATCGCTACTCGGTAGGTGAGTGGCCTCGTCTATCTCCTATCCAATCTCATCAATAACGACTCATGAAGTATACTCTATGCCGAGCACCAGACGTGACGGGCAAGAGAGCGCGAGCGTTTCGTAAAGTGTTACCTGCGGTCTATATAAGCTCCTGCGATCACAATGTCGCGACGAAAGTATCCACCGAGCACATCTGAGACTACATCAGCCCTGACAGCGATAGGCAGGGAGGCAAACTTCGCGCGAGCGGCGCAATGCGCGATACGAACACGTCATTCGAGGCTACTACTGCTCTCAATCTAGTAGACAGACAGATCGTTGGTGTTGTGAGTTGTTCGTGAGTCGGAGTTGAATGAGGCAGAGCAGCGGACGCTGGGGAGGCTCTTTAGAGAAGTCAATTCGTTGTGAGAAGTATTGCAGTCGAGGAGAGCCCCGAGTCAGGTATGACGGAGTATCAGGTCAGGGAGGGTACACGAGAGTAGGCACCGAGAGACCAGACATTTGAGAGACACATAGCGTAACACTGGACAGGATATGCCGGATATCTCGTAATAAATAGGATCACTAGCGGACCCGAGATCGACATGATCTTGGAAGTATCCCAAAGGCAAGCCAGAGCAAATCACAAAATACAAAGAAAAGAATAAGCAATTAGATCGTAACTACAGAAGGACGTAAAGGGCAGAGATTCAGCCAATCTGATACGAATTCATTCAAGCTCCTTGCTGGTGGTTTATATAGCGCCACGGAGGTATGGCGCGAGTGATAAACAATGAATACCAGGGGGAGCAAAGTATTAAGCAGCAACGGCCTGCGCGCCATCAACGCAAGCGCGCGAGTTGATGAGGGATAATAACAGAACGAGCGACTAGGACACATGTCTCGCAGAGCCTCTGCGATATGAGTGAGCGACACTTATGCGGGCGGGGCGTGACCGCCGTACAAGAGTCGATATAAATCTTTGAAGTTGGGAGTTGCAGGAGTTCTGGTGACATCAGTCATGCGACGAAGCGCGTTGGAGAGCGACCCAATCAGTCGTTAGTTCACACGGATACCGCATCTCTCTATGAGTGTGGTAGTCTTTGAGAGATTTAGTATCCCCGCGTATTGGAGTCAGAACTTGAGACACGCAGGATATGAATCACGTTTCATACGAGCGTGATATGCAATATATCCATATAAAACTCTATATTACTCATAGTAGAGTGTTCGCGTGTACCTACGACTAGACGCGAGTCACCATAGAATCTGAGCGCCAATAGACACTATATCATTTGTTATATATGCTATATTGTGGTTTAGAAGGATTGTTTGATGCCATCACAGGTCCTCTGACCACAGTCCGCGAGAGCGAGGCCTCTCGTGACTATCTTCGATATATCTATAACCCACCGCTCCATTCTATCGTCACTCTCCATCGCATTCTTCTCTCAGGCCCAAATATCGTATATACTCCTCCCTATAACACTTAATAAACTAATTTCCATACATTCCCACAGTTACCCTTACCTCATTTACCCTTATATAAGGTAACTATTACTGCTCTCTCCAGTCTTTCGGAACTATACCCTCCATAAACACTTTTTACAGAACTTCCAAATCCAATCAATCACAACCTCCCTCTAATAATATGTTCTTACTCTATCAAACCATCTCTATTTGGGATTTACCATTCCTCAACTCTACTTAGGTCCCTTCTATCACAACGCTTTATTAGCTGTTTAACGTCATGCCCAAAATATCCTTTCCCTTGCACCATCAAAACGCCACAACACATTCATATCACCTCTTATTACTGCCGCGATGTTATGCAGAATGCTTATCGAAGTGTTTGCCACCACACTCTAAGTGCCACCAATTCATCTCAATCAGATTACGGCAAAAAGCAGCCAATCCTGATGATCATTATTCTCATGAAAACTTGGCCCACTTATTCCTTATATAGTGGTAGTTATATAGTATATATAGGTATAGGTATATAATATGATATATATAATATATAGTAATAATTAATATCAATATAATACTAATATATATATTATAGCTAATATATATATATATATATATAATGAAATAATACAATACTTATATCAGTATTGATATATATACTATTTACTATATACATATATAATATATTACGTATATAGATATATATATCTATTATAGTATATATAATATCTATTATACTTATATTATGTAGTATCTATATATATATATAAGATCTACTGTATATATATATTTTATAATACTACTAAATTGAATTAGCGTTATGTGCATCGTTTTAATCTACATTGAAGGAATCTATATATCTTTTTTTTCAATAAAAAAGGATTTTAGCTGAATCGGGGGGTCAATTGGCTATCAAAATTCAAAGAAAGTCGAAAAAAATGTACGACTAAAAAGTAAACGGAGAATAAAAATGAACGGAACTTTTCGGAAGCGTATACTAATGAAAGAAAAAGTGAACGAGTACCGTTACGTCGTTACTGAAAAACTAGAGTTCCGTTAAGTAACGGAGTAAATGAGTAACGGATTGTGCCCACCTCGTGCATTTAACCAATAGTAAATGTACAAAAACCTATCTAACTTGCAAAACTACGTATAAATGCTATCATAAACAAATGCCTCTATCTATCAATGGCAACTAACCTAACATCACTCACCAAACATAACCTAACTCTATACATTTGTTCTTATTCGTCTCATTTACAGCTAACAGTAATATCAAATAAACAATATTTCCCTTAAAAAATAACTATATTACGAAATGCATTTAACCTGCCGAACTGCCGATTACTGTAACATGAGCAAAAGTTTCGACCTATTAAATATATATATATATAGTATATATATATATAAAATATTATATATATATATAATAATAATACTAATATATATATATATATACTATATAATATATATAATTATATATATATATATACTAGTACCAAATATATTATATATATTATATATATATATATATAGTATATATAAATACTATATATAATATATATATAATAGTATATATATATATATATAAGTATATATATTAATATTATATATATATATAATAGTATAATAGATACTATATATATATATATATAAATGGGCGTAAGAATATCCCAAATACCTGAAAAATTTATTTTAGCCCCATTAGAATTCTTAGACACGTAAGTTCGTAACCACTCAAATCTTGATAAACCCTACCCGTCTAACGACCATAACCTTGGCCTAGTTCCAAGGTTTCGAGTCCGTGCATCTTCTCGCGAAAGGGGTGCTAACACTTCAGAGTGGGTTATGGGGGCGTATGACAGTGTTAAAAATAAATAATGAAAAAAAAAATAAAATATATATATATATTGATGATTAATATATATATATATACTATAATACTTATATATAAGGTATATAAATATTAATTTAATATATATATAATATATATAGTATATATTGAATAGTATATATAATATAATTTAGTATATATATAGTATTATATAATATATATACATTATCATTTATATAAATTAATCCCCTCTATACTTCCAAAGTGGTGTGGGGGTATAGGCTAACTAGTGTTGAATGGTGTCTGAATCAAAACTTGTTTTTGATTTGCATAATGTATGTTGCATCAAAAACTATGTAATGAAGGGTGCTGAGTATCCGAATACACTGAAGGCTGCAATCCTTCTAGAGATATTATAAACTCAAAGGGGGTGTGGCTGACTCCATCAAATCCCGATAAATAATTCTTTACATTCAGAGAACACCTTACAGCTTCTGCATTGGTAAAAGCAGATACCGCGATGAGTTCTGAGTTGTGATTTATTGCTATACGTCGAGACCATTACGTAATTATTCTTCCGTTTCCTTACGCTTTGATCGCGCGGAGGTAAGTTAATACTAATATATTCACCTTCAAACTATGTACACTTTGTTTTTTACTAATTTTGGCAAAAGCTGCATATTGCTTTCAGCAGAAGCGTCGACGTCTGTAATTTTGAAAAGTATGATTTCAACTAGAATAATTATTTTTTTCTTTGTAAATCTATAAATTTTTTATTTAATTTGCTTTCTCAGTACTATTTTTTTTAGTGTAGATTACGTTATTTGTGAGCCAGAAAAGAAATTAATTAAAGAGAGTTATAAATGAGCAGAGAGTTATGCTCACACCTGGCTCTTGCAGGAGATATATTATATTTGTTTGCTAGCATAATGAAACAGAAAGAGATATGAGAGTCAACATATGTCTTATTAAAGGATAATAATTCTTTAAAATTTTGCGACAAAGATAGTATCTACATAAATTTGCCTTACATCATTAGTTAGCAGAATGGAACTTTTTAAGATTACGTTTTGCCTGTATTTGTTCGCTAGACAATACCGGATGTAGACTGTGTATTCGTTCGAGATAGCATATCATTGTAAGAATGTGATGGAACAGATCTTTCTCCCTTGTTTATAATCGAGTAATTACTAGTCTACAAAAGTCCGGTAGGTTATATCAGTAGGTTGTGTCCTAAGAGTATATTTCGCGTCCACGTATATGTCTGAGAGCGAATTATACTTAGTCGAAGGAGTCTTTTTCTAGCATTATTCCATATGTTAAATCCTTTCGTCATTCAGGTGGATTGTAAAGCTGAAGATTTTAAATCCAAATAACGATATCTTGAAAATAGAGCTTATTTTTAATGATATAGGCTTAAAAACTCTTTTGGCGGTGCTATTTCAGTATTAGATTAATTTATACGGAATGTCTGATTTGTTAGTTTATTTATTTATATTTAATATAGTTATATCGTTTTAAAGTTTTGATTCTGTATTTTGTTAGTTTAATTTAATCGTGACTAATGTCTAATATTAAAAAATGTATCAACTGTTTAATTAAGTAAGTCTATTTCATTAATGAACTGGAGATTTTTAATATTATAAGAATGAGCTATATTATTATTTATTATTTCATTTATTTAATACCTTAGTCCAGTTAAGTTTTGCATCGTTTAGAGTGTCTTTGTGTTATTAATAGAAAGAGCGACTGTACTATTAAGTATGGTGTTTTTGTGAGTATCGTTTGTAATCGAATTTTTTGCGCTTTTGCTTTAGCTTAAATAAAATTACTGCCTTATATATATAAATAGAATTGATGCGAAATTATGATATTATACATGGATCTTTTGATATTCATATCGGCAGTTTATTAATAATAATGGATTCTTTCGTTTTTAATGGTATTGATTGATTTATAATGGGACCTTGGTAATTATTTAACGTGGAAGCATTTATTACGACTAATGTTTTTTTAGCAAATTAACGAAACTTAAGTGAGTTTTCAGCTTTAAGTTGTATATCCGTGTTCGTTAGTTCGAGACGAACAGCGAGAAGGAACCTAAAGTTTTATTTCATTAGAACTGGATAGGTCTTTATTGATCAAGTCGAGTTAATTTCTATAAAATTTGTCTTAATTTTATTACATTTTATGTGTAATAGATGTTAGAATTTCTGAGAGTTAGTTTTTGAATATGTTTACTGTTTGCTAATAATTTTTTATATTTTTAAGGTATAACTGATTTTTCCCTTAATCTACCAATTCTAAATTTTTGCTCGATATTTCATTTTTTGTTTAGACAGTAGTACTTTGTTTTTCACACAAGTATATTAATATGGGGAGTAATTTTAATTAATTACCAACTTCAAGTCCAGTAAAAAATTATCCATATGAGTCTATGTATATATTAATTAGATTTTATTTATTATTTATATTATATATTATTCTGTATATTATATTTTCCAATAGCGTTGGTGTTTTTCCTGTCAATTTATGGTTGCTAATATATATATTATGGTTTTATATAAGGTTAATAGGTATATTATTGTTTTTATAGTATTATTTAATTTGGGGTTCATTTTTTAATATAGTGTTATCATATACTAGCAATATGTAGAGTGATATTTGGCATGTATTATTAATTATTATTACTGTGCCTCTTATTTTTATATATCGTAACATTAATAAACTATTGTTTTATATTTTTGTATGTGATATTAATATTAGCATTTCGTATTAAGTACATTAATATATATCCGTAAGGAGCAGTTGAGCTAATATTAGAAGTACTGTTTATTCATTTGTTCTTGTGGGCGGGTGGGGGAAGAGAAGTGTGTATTTAAACAAACTGGCATAGTGTATGTACATGGCAGATAGTCTTATTTCCCTTACGTAACTCTTGGTCTTAATAGACGGATGTTCATCTGTTGATTTGCACATTATTATGCGAGTCGTCGTAAGTCGATTGTATATATTTATGGAGTGAAGTTTCGCTGGTGAAAAGACGCCTCATTCTGCCGTGGTAGAGGTGCGATGGCTAGGTTTTGCAGTTTCGTCTTGAAGTTTGCTTAGTGTTTTTCGAGTTTTGTGCATTTTTCCTCTTATGTCGGAGTGCAGTGCCACCATTGTGTGCAAGTTAATTCATCTATTAAAAGGATCTGTGTGATTCTTGTGTGATTTATATGCTTGTCGGATGTTGGGCTGTTTTGTTTTTGTTTTTAGTTTTTAAAAATAATTTGCTTTTATTTGTTTTTGTTTTTTCTTTTTTTTCTTTTTTTTCGGTATTTTCATTTTAGGGTTGGTGTTTGTTTGTTTTTTGTGTGTGGGGTTGGTTTGTATTTTTGTTTGTTCTTTTTTTTTGTGTTTTTTTTACTTGGTCTGTTTGTGTTTTTGTGGGGTTGTGTTTCGTTTTCCAATCTTATTTCTAGTTTTTATGGTTAATAATTTATATATTTTATTTTGCTGTAGGTTTTATTGCTATCATATTTACAGATTCATTTTGTTATATTATTTGGGTATATTGGATTTATTTCCATTGTCTATATTTTTGTTATTAGATTGGGTTGTGAACTAGAGTTTGTATGTATTTTGTATTGCAAGCTTTTAATATTTTTCTAATATAAAAGTAATAAATCAGATCAAAAGTCTAATATTTGCGGTATAGTTAATGTGTTTTCAGTATAGTTTAAAGAGATTTTCTAAAGAGGCGAGATTGTTACTAGGTAATAATAAATTATAATAATAAGGTAATTATATCTCTTTTTTACTCTCTAAAACACCTATCCTAGCTCCTTTGGGAAAACGGATCATCTAGTGTCTTACCTGTAAATAGTAAGATGTTTTATGTCCATTAGGTGTGTTCTGCATTTATATAACATTGAAATAAAAGACCTTCAAAATACATAAAATGAACTAACAAATTTATAGTTTCTGCAGAATTGATAATTGCGAATTGCGTTTTTGCTTTTATATTAAACATTAAAAAAAATCTATAAGGCAGCATTTTTATATATATAGGTATATTTAGTTTTTTCTTACACTTATAAAACTCATTTTATTTATGCAAACATTGTTCCATTATGCATAAAATAAATAATTAGAAAATGAAATGATGGAATAAACCTAATATTAACAATTAGGTCAGTAGTCTATGTTTCTTAGAAGTATCTCATGGAATAATATTTCAATAGAGTATTAGTTTTTCAATCCCACGTTCTGCTTTTACTATTCTCTGTAAGTGGAAGTGATTTGGGTTGAGACTCTAATCTGTTTCGGCTGACTGTTGACTATATCAGCTTTAATAGCCTGTTCCAAATTAAAACGACAGCTATTACACATGTCGTAAGTGAAGACCTACAGTCTAGAACCCAGTTGTTCATTTGAAGGATCTAAGCCGAAGCACGTCTCCGTTGCTGGTGATATGCGGGTCTCCCATAGTGACGTCCATGTTAAGAATTTTATTTTTATTCTGGAAATCCACTAAAAAAGTTTTGCCTAAAGGAAATATCGATGTTAGGCATACACGTGAGTTGAAGTGGTTGAGAAGGAGAACGAATATTGTACATATCGTTAGTAATATTACGTAGCTGAAACTAAAATAATCTTTTAACTAGTATTACCTCACTCCTAAATGATTTTGTATTTATCTTATTGTTTTGGTGCCATTTCCTCCCACCGAAGCTTTAAAAGTTGATTTAGAATTGTGTTAGAGAGTGGTAAGTGTCAGCAAATATAATAATTATATAATACATCTATCTTATTATATATAATAATAATAATTATATAATAATTAGATAATTAGTTATAATAATAATTGAATAAATAATTCAGTAATTATAATAATATCATAAATAATAATAATATATATATTATATATTAATAAATAATATATTTAATAATAATATTAATATATAATATAATAATATATAATTAATTAATAAATTATATATAATAATAATAATAATATATAAATATAATAATATATATTTAATGATGTTTGTAGTCGTAAAATAGTTTGGCTAATGGTTTTAAATAATTTGTTATGATTTATATAATATAATAATTAATAATAATAATAATAATAATAATAATAATTAATAATATATATGATTAATAATAATAATTACATAATAATCTAATAATAATAATAATAATTTAATATATAATCATAATAATAATTAATAAGTTAATAGATAATTATCAGCCAAATCAGTCAATCACTCATCTAATCATATCACTGTTCACCCTTTACTCCTCCCCAAGGACTGGGGTAAGGTTGCGCTGTATGTAAGCGACCTCGGCGTAGCGGAAACTAGAAAAGTATGTTGAATCAATATCGAACTGCAAGGTTGAAAAGAAAGGCTCCAGTCTTTTACCGTGCCCTTTTTATACCCTATTGATTGGTGAGAAATCTCGCCTCGTCAGTAAAATCCACCGTAGAGCTTCATCCGGACTCTACGCTCTGACGGACCTCAAACTTATTGGTCATCTCTGTCGAATGTTAGGTGCTTCATCGCCTTTGGCCCAGTGAACGCACAACCATTATGTTCCCCTTATCAAAATTTCCACTGCCATTCACCTTCCATATTCTATATATCAGTCTCTTTGATGTCTTCTTCTGCCCTCTGCACAATTCTCCATTCTCCTACTGTTCTCTCCAGGCTTCCGCCTTTTTATGCTGGAGCCAATCTCTACCTTTTCTTCGGTAGCTTCAAGGCTGTCGATCCAACAACTCTTCATCGATCACTCAATACGTGGATCCTCGCTAACCGATACCGACTATTGTCCATTTCTCCATCCTTCCACATGATCAACACCATCTCAATGTAACTGTTTCATTATTCTGCTTCATTTACTACCTTTTTCAACACCACATCCAACTCCCTAATGCGTTCATTTCTCCTTTATTATTATCAACTCTTCTCAAATCCTGTAACTCAACTATGAGCTGCCTGCTACTAGTAGGCGCATGTGCCATGCATGAAGCACATTACTACGTGATAGAGTCTATGTATCTCTGTATTCCAAGACGCAAGATCCTAGTTACTACTGTTTAAAAGGCATTACAGGTAACAACATACACTCTAAGTTTGGCAAACCTAGCCATCTCATAACTTCAGTCTCTTGTACATCCACGCAAGGATTTAGATTGACATAAACCAAGCTAACCCTGTCCTGCCCATGCGAGCAACCTCGTTGTCGTCTCAGCAATTTCGGCCTCTCTGACATCATCGTTCTCTTTTTATCTATAATCTATATTCCCTGTATATTTAACTCTAGAACACCTGCGGTTCCAAGCGCTCCATCAATTCCTAGACCATAACATCACACGAAGGACTGTCCTACACATAAAACCATCACCTACTCTTAACATACCGTTTACTTTCAAAACCTTTCTTTTACAAATGCTGCCAAATGCCTTTCCCAATCCTCTCATACTCGTCTCTTCAGTTCGCACAACATAAAACAAATCATCCGCATTTAAATAGGCCTGGGTCACCTTCTAGCTATTCTCTTCCATCGCCATCCTTTACGAATTACCGCTAGTACTGCCAACACCCCTCTAATCTCTGTTCCATAAAACCTCATCCGTACATGAACTGAATTACTGATTGAATGCATAACTACATACATTTTGTGCCATCACTTTGCTATTCAATTTAACCAATCACTTTCAACTGCCATTTAATTTTCCACACGCTTCATCCGTATCACCAAACATCGCAGTTAATCCTTTAATACTAATCCATTCGCTGCTGTTGCATAATTATCCATAAACCTAAATACATTTTAAATACATTTTCTCTCCCTCATTATTCTCAATCATTTGTTTCATGTAAAAATTGAATCCACACATCCTCTAGCCACTTCTAGAGAGCGCTACCGGTGGTGTTTCCCTCACAATCAGGTTCCTCGAAAAAATCGACTAAATCTATCATTCTTTTGTACTAACTTTTATTCTTCCTTACAACACGCATAAACTAATTCCGAGGCTATAACATTCCTAAGTTACCTATTAACCCCTTACTCTTATATATGGTACTATTACTGCGCTCTCCTCCAATCACTCGGAACTATAACCTCCATAAACGCTCTTATACAAAAACTCTCTCAAATCCACCTCCGATATTACCATCTCGCCTACTCGTGGCTTGATCATTCTTCACCCCAGTAAAGCATGTCTCATCTATTACCTGCAACGATTTATTCCACCATATTCTTTTCAACTTTCTTATTCTACCCATCACCTCATCCCCCAAAAAATACCTAACTCCTAACGCCATCGTCAACATCCACGACACATCACTCTCCCTGCTTCATTCATGCTAATGCCGAATGTTATGTAGAGTTTTCGCATTCTTCTCCTAAAATACATTATCCTCGCCATCCATTTAGTCAGTTGCGAAGACTCACATCCCTATTTCATTATGTCTAAGCAGATTCCATATTTCTCCATTCTTAACGCTTTCCGTACTTCCTTCCAGAAGAGCTTCCCTATTCCGCTTGTAAAGTCTACCATTCATCCATCCTTCTCCCAAACTGCTACATGTTAACTCTTTGTTCTTACCCTCTATGGTATGCATCTTTTATATCCTGCTTCCTCCTTTATATACTGTATTCCATAAAACCTCTTTCTTTTGAAACCTCACCATTGGCCTTTAATGGACTGTTCACCACTTTTTTTTTTACTGTTTAAACCCTGCTTGCATCAGCCTCTTCATTCCCACTACTCGCTGTTATCATACTTAACTTCCTACTTAGCACATCCCCATGTGGCAAGACACCCACAGGTTCTGCTGCAGTTATGCTCGCTCTTCTTTGCAACTACTTAAAAGCCGCCCTCCTTCAATTGCGTCCTGATTTGCTGTTTCCAACTTGTTCACATTCAAACTGATTTATTTGCAAAGCGCTCTTAAATCTATCCTTATTGCATTGTTACACTTTAATTCTCACTCTAATTCTACCGCACTTCCTTCCTTATGACACTCCTTCCATCCAAAGTTTCCCGCACTTAACTTAAATTTTTGTCCCAAGGTCAACAACAATTAAGCTTGAAGCGATCCTTTTTTTAACCCTAAACTGATTTAAAATATCTTACACATACTTCAACCAATCTCCTTCTTCACACAACAACAAATCAACCATACTTTTCACCTCGATACCAATCTCTACCTACAGAACTCTCGCATACTTATGGATAACTCTTGTGTTTAAGGAAAGTATTACACACATATCTCTCTCCTCACAGAAACCATCACCTTCCATACCAATTCATTATTTTATGAAGATTACAACCCCAAAGACAACCTGTTATACCATCCCCTTATTGATCACCTATGCAAAACCATTTAGGTCGCCTAACAAAATCATTCTGTAGCTCCTACTCATCCCATGCAAACACGCCATTCAGATTATCCCAAAAAATCGCACTCTCTTCCCTGAAATTACCCCTCAGATGGACCATAATGTACAACCACACAAACCTTGACCTCTTCAAACTTAAATTAAACCAATAGAATTCTAGTACTCCACACCAGATACCATATGCTTTGTATCCACAGGTCACTCAATCAGAATTTGCAACTCCCTTATATTCCCTCTTAATTTTTCCACACCAGTACATACGGGCATTTCACATCCACACCACACCACTCATTTTCCCATTTCCTTTCAATTTGTTTCAGTCACAGCGAGAAAATCAAATTTGCCTTTTCTAAATACATTCATCGCCTCTCTCTGCTCTTCTCCTCAACATTTTTTTCTCTGACATTCCAAGTACATATACGATTCATACATTTTCGCTGAAAGATAGAAGGTCGCTTACGGCAATTACGGCCTTTTCCGAGGATACATTAGCATTCCCTGCATCAAAAGAGTAAGTGGGGGCAGTCAACCCAACTACCGCTCTCCCTTTAGTCACTTTCCTACGACCCAGAACATACGCACTGTGAGCAATTCTTCCCCCCCAACACATAGGGATATAAGGGATAGGGAATGTCTGTAAAGATGTGTCTAGAAAGGGTGTGAATATAAGTAGTGTATTAGTATGATGGATAAATAGAGGTGTGTCTGCAAGTTGTCTGGAGATGAGTGTTGGAAATGAAACGCAAGGGATAAAGGTGAACCATTAGGCACTGGAATGTCGTGGAGATCCTAAACACCATAAGCCAAATAGGAGGTAATTTAAACGCTGCGAGTACGCTACTCTACGTTTACCTAATAATAATAATAATAATAATAATAATATAAATGAATAATAATAATAATATATAAGAAAAATAATAATAATAATAATAATAATAATAATAATAATGCATAAATACAATCAGAGAAAAATAATTTTAAAATAATCAATTCAATATTTATAAAGGAAATTAATCAAACTTTACACAGATTAAAACAAAGATCACAATATAGAGCAATATTTTGCAATTTCAATATACCAATAAATTATAAAAACAAAGTAATTTTCCTACTATCTGAAATGGAGCTACTAATTGCAACACATCGTTGTGTCCTTTGAGACCCAAAATACCAATAATAATAATAAAAATAATAATAATAACAATAATAATAGTAATAATAATAATAACAATAAATAACAACAATAAAATTTCAATAATAAAAATTGAAATAATAATAATAAAATAAAAACTAGTTGTAATCTTGAAAGGGTAAAATACAAATTACAAAACATCATTGTTAATCATAGTGATTTTCATACTTACTTTTCTAACGAGACCATAATTTATGGGTGTATCAATAATTCAATAGATTATACCCACATTTGATAGGGCATAACAAGTCAAAACAAAAAACATAACATCCCACATATAAAGTAATAATATAATAATAATAATAATAATAATAATAATAATAATAATAATAATAATAATAATAATAATAATAATAATAATAATAACATATAAGCAGATATATACACGTACATATAAATACATACATACACATATACATATTCATATATATATGCATATATAAATAAATAATAATATAATAATAATAATACTATTCGGTAACTAAGTATAATTTAATACAGAAACGAATAATGATTAATCAATAAATCGTTAATAATAAGATAATAAAATAATAATAATAATAATAATAATAATAATAATATCTGTCTAACATATACTTTTCTTTTTACAGATGAGAGCAGTTCTTCCTCTTCTTCATCTTCATCTTTTTCTTATTCTTAAATAGTTTAATATCAATTGGGATATTTCCAAAATACAAATATTATTATTTGTGCTTAACGCAGCAAAACTGAAAAACTGGGAAGAAAGAAAAATGATTTTATTCATGGCTTTATTGCCAAATTGATTCAAAACTTTCTTATTAAAAACAAAACCAAAGTATTATGAAAACTTTGATGCATATGACATTAAATGAGGGATTAAGTAGCTCATTCGAAGTGATGAGATTACCACCTATTGGTCAAACATAGAGTATTATGGTACTTTCCATTGCACTCCATTGCCCAGTGGTTCACCCCCTTTCGCGCTCATCTCCGATATTTCTTACGCCGGAGTAGGCTCTCTTTATTCACACAACTTAAACACTAGAACAGACATTTTCTATTTTTTAAAAATAAATAAACATGACATCCGCACAACTAGCCTCGGAGAAGTCAAGAGGGTCGGTTTCCAAACATAGCCTCTCCCCCATCACAACTTGGGGGTTTATAGCCTCAGTTGGTGGGATTGGGGCCGCCACGGTGTTCTTTCTTTCTTTATGAATTTCTGTAACCTTCTCGATCATTACTGTAAATTTCACTTAATCTAACATCACCACTCCTCCTCTAAACCTCATCTCTTATTCTTAACCAAAACTCAGGTCTTTGAGCTTTCTGACAGTAAGCTCTACTCTGTTCCATCTTCCTGTCTCTATCATCAATTTTCAGTCAAAGCGACTGCTGTGTTTATGTGCGTAACGATGTTGTTTATTCTCTTGTCTCTGATTTGGAGTCTTACATTTTTTTTACCGTATAGGTAAAGCTATCCTGTCAATCTACTGTTAAATTCATCTGTGTCTCCTAACCAATTAACAATCCTAATATCTCAGACTACTTAATCTCCAAATTAGAAAACATTCCCTCTTCTTCATCTTTCAATGAAATCATCATTCATGGTGATTTCAATGTTTATCACTGCTTTTACCAAATTCTCAAGATACAGCTGATGAACTTGCCTACCATATTTCTAATCAGAATTAACTTAAGCAGTAGGTGCAGCTCTCTACTAGTATCCTTGACCGCCCTAGAGATGAATTCAACATTCTAGACTCTTTCTCCTCCGAGTTCCTCTAATCACCTTATCTCTGAATTGTGTCTAGCAGGAAAGACTCACGCCTGCTTCGAGGAAACGTTTTTGGCCCTTCGGTGCTGTAAACCCGTCGGATATGTTGTCGTGCTTCTTAGACTTCCCATAGAATGATTGCTACATCAGTGGGTGTTTGAGGTTTGGGGGGTCCCTCGGAGGTTGCTAAACTCATAACCGAGGTTATTTTCTGATATGGACGGGTACATTCCATACTCTTTCTCTTCTACTAAAATAAAAAAAGTCTTGACTTTAGGAGATCCTCACTAGGTTTTTGAGATTTGTAAGGGAGAAATTTTTTTTCGATTTTTTTTTATTCGTTATTATAGAAAAACATTCCTGAATATCATAATGTAATTTCTTTTTTCTTTTAGAAAACTAATCGAATGCTCAGACAAAGACATTATTTTTGTTAGGAAAATATATAATCTAGTATAAGGACATTATGCCTCATATTTTTGACATTTCATAATATATTTAGGACATTTGCCGTCGTATATTTGAGACATTTTGTCCCAGTCGGATGTTTTAGCCATGTAAAACCTATCCTATCTCATATTTCTACAGTTTGCCCCAATCGGGTATTTTTGGCTCATATTCTTACCCATATCTGACATATCCTGAGATATAATTGGGACATTTTGCATTACTGGACCAATTTTTCAAATTTAGATATATTTTGGTTAGCAATTCATATAGGCTAATATAGGCATCCTTTCCCATATTTTGGCAATTCCTTATATTTTTGGAACAATTGTCGTTTTTTTAGGTTATTTTGTCACATTCGAATATTTTTGGCTTGAAAAATCTTTCCAATCCCATATATGTGATAGTTTGACCTAGTCGAGCATTTTTGGCTCGAATAACATATACTGTCCCATAATTGGGGCATCTTGTGGCATAATTGAAACATTTTGTCTTATTGGGTAATTGGGACATTTTGTCTTATTATGCCAATTTGTCAAATCTATGTAATTTTTAGTTTGAAACATACGTAATCTAATATAGGGATATCCTGTCCCATATATAAGGGAAATAAATGATTTTCCTAATGCAATATTTCTAAAACCTATATTCTTATTATTCTTATTTTTCTCGCTTCTAAAAGTTTAAAGATTGATTTAGAAATAAAAAGTAGAAAAGAGAAACGACACACACGATTTTTATGCAATTTGGTCAGTGAATTGTACATATGTTGGGGAACATATATTCAAAGTGTGATTAACACATAACCGGATTTATATGTTGATAAATGTATTTCAAACCTAAAAATATAAAAAAAAAAAAAAAAAACTAAGTTTGGTTCCTTACAAAAAATTTTAGAATTTTTTTTTTAAATAATTCTGATTATCCTTTATATATATATATATATATATATATATATATATATATATATATATATATATATATATATATATATATATATATATATATATATATATATATTATATATATATATCTATATATATATATATATATATATATATATATATATATATATATATATATATATATATATTGGTGACAAAAAAGTCTCGTCATGGACGGAGTACTAACGTCGTCAGTAATGGGTTATACTTGGCTTAGGTGTTAACTCCTTTAAAGTACTTGGGATAAAAAATGATTGTTTCTTACGATACTTTGCATTTTTTTTTTTTTTTTTAAAAGAATTTTTTTAGACTTCATTTTAGTATTTTTTGATTTTTAAGTTGTTGTTAAAAAAAATATGTGGAAAACACAATTGAAATATGAAAACTTGCTTAAGTTTTCTTATATTTCATCCGATCTGCATTAAATTTTAGGGGGATACGAATTTAGGGGGATACGAATTTTCGAGCTAAAACATCTTTTATTTTAGATATTTCCCCCCCAATAAAAGAAATTGAGGTTTTATTTAAAATACCTTAAATAAACGTTGTGTAACTTACATATTCCTTTTTTTTTCTATAAAAATTACATGCAGATCGGATGACGAATGAAAAAAATTAGAGCAATAATTATAAATAAAGTTATAACGTTAAAAATATCTAAGGAGCCGTAAGCTCTCACAGTCACTTTTTAGTCGGTAAAAGGTTAAAGGTTAAGCAATGTTTCGACTCAGGAGCTTGCCTCAAATCTAAAAGAGGGCGGGCGTTGAGAAAAGAGAGAGAGAGAGAGAGAGAGAGAGAGAGAGAGAAGAGAGAGAGAGAGAGAGAGAGAGAGAGAGAGAGAGAGCTTATTGAGAAATGGGTTCTTAGAAACTAATGATAAGATTTACATAAAGCAGCTATCATTACTTTTCCTTATTAATAAATTACCTTGCAAAGGACAGAATTGCTTTCATCATCGCAAGATGCTTTCTGAACTTTGATTTTGCCGCCTTTTTCAAATAGTGCTACTGAACAATGACCATAAGAGGTGTTAGATTCTAGAAACCAGTATGACAAAGAAACTTTTCTTAGCACTCGATATATCTTAAATGATTTAAAAAAAAATTAATATGCTGAAAAAATAAGATATGTTGTTTATCATTCCTAATTATGCTCTATGCATCTATAATTTCTTTAGAGCAATATCTGTAAAACTATACGTGCTAGAACTATAAAACTAGATTTAGAATCAGCGCAAAATATGCATTAAGAAAAGTGTTATTGTGTGAGTATTATTTAAAAGGTTTCATATTTTGTAGAGCAATTATAATTATTCCCCCAAAATTTACTAAATGAACAAAAGTTTTTAAACTATTTAAATCAGTAAAAGTATTTAAACTATTTAAATCACAAAGAAATTATTAATGAAAATTTTGAATAACTTCTTACCTTGTCGCTGATTTCAAAAACATCGTCGGTCGTAAGCATGCTTCCACTAAACCCATTACAGATAATTCTGGAGGAATCATAATCGAATTTTCCTTTCAGTTGAAATATTCTGTCAGTATCGTCTTCACAAAATTGATACCTCTTCACAAGTTTAATCGATAACTCCCTTTAACAAAGAAATAGAACCATACAAAACCCATGAAGGTGTTTGACGAAAAAATAATTGTAGCAGCTGAAGCTCATGGAAAACTTTGGGTTAGGTGGGGAATGCGAAGTTACTTTATTATTATTATTTAACCACCTCCTTGAGTAGGGCTTTGTATATCATTTGTTAAAACTCTCTGGAATAGAAAATCATTCAAGCCTTGAATTTACAATATGTTCTGTGAATGTGGAAAGCTTTAGACTTTTTAAAATTCACTCAGTTAAAGTTTAATGTCCTAACCTGTTTTTTTTTTTTTTTTAAATTCATGATATTTACCTTATTTTAACTGTATTGTTCAAATCCGCCTGTACTTCGATAAACCCTTGATCGTTAACTGGCACCCCACAATAGGCATAGATGCGTTCTTCGGACCCATTCTTCGCGGGTCCCGAAGGAGAGAAACAGTCGTGTTTGGTCGCGGGGTTGACTAAGGAAAAAGAGACGTTCTTCTTCTTGATGACAAAATCGTAGTCCTCGACCACGCCCTTGGGGATACTTTCCGACGTGCACGAAAACAAGCTAAATATCTTAATAAATCAAATAAATAATTTAATTTAATTAATTTATAAGCAAATAAAAATAAATAAACAAAAAATAATTTATTATTTAATTAATGGCTAAAAAATAATTAAATAAATAAATATTAATAACTATACAAATAAATAAATAAACAAATAAAATAATAATAACTATAAAAATAAATAAATAAATAAATAAATAAATAAATAAATATATAAATAAATAAATAAATAAAATATGAACATCTTAAGTTAAAAAAACAAACAGTATAAGAACATTATCTTTACATATTAACATGCATTGACATTGAATTTTCAATAAGTTTACGGTTCTCGAGGCACATTGTATCAAAGTCACATGGAACAGAGTCACATGAAGCAGAGTCACATAGAGCAAAGTCACATGGAGCAGAGTCACATGGAGTAAAGTCACATGGAGCAGAGTCACATAGAGCAAAATCACATGGAGCAAAGTCACATGGAGCAGAGTCACATGGAGTAAAGTCACATGGAACAGAGTCACATAGAGTAAAGTCACATGGAGCAAAGTCACATGGAGCAGAGTCACATGTAGTAAAGTCACATGTAGCAGAGTCACATAGAGCAAAGTCACATGGAGCAGAGTCACATGGAGCAAAGTCACATGGAGCAGATGACATAAAGGGTATAGCCTGAAAAGTCCCAGTCACGGAAACAAGGTACGAAGAAACGCATTATAAGCAAAATCACATGGAAGTTGTGCCGTATGTAATTGCGAAAGTTGAATGCCGATCAGGAACAGAGGGGATCCAGAGGAACGTCAAATATGATTTCCTGCGTTTGGGGGGAGATGCCGTAATTCCGTTTATTGATTTGACGTGCAATAGAGACCTCGAAAACAATGAAGGAAATTTTAAGGAAACTGAAAGCAAATGATGACACAGTGTAATTAAAGATTCAGACATTTAGCATAGTCACATGGAGCAGAGTCACATAAAGCAAAGTCACATGAAGCAAAGTCACATGGAGCAGAGTCACATGGAGCAAAGTCACTTGGAGCAGAGTCACATGGAGCAAAGTCACATGGAGCAGAGTCACATGAAGCAAAGTCACATGAAGCAATGTCACATGGAGCAGAGTCACATGGAGCAAAGTCACATGGAGCAGAGTCACATGGAGTAAAGTCACATGAAGCAAAGTCACATGAAGCAAAGTCACATGAAGCAAAGTCACATGGAGCAGAGTCACATGGAGCACTATTACACTGTACCCAAAAAAAACCCAGATAAGGTATAATTTCAATTTATGAATTATAGTGGTAGAAGTAGGTTGGAAGTAGAGCTGAGCACTAAATGCATTGATAGCAGGATTGAAGATTTTTTTTTTTTTGAATATATAAATCAATTTGGAATTTTTTTTTTATTCTTTATTTTTATTTCATTTTTTTAAGCACAAATATTTTTTTAAATTAGTAATTAATTCTAATTGTTACCTAATTTAAAAATAACTATAAACTCTTAAATCTCTTCCTGTATCAATTAAGTGTATTAACTGTTTAAAAAAGAAAATTAAAAGGGAAGTCCAAAATTAGAGGATAGGGTGAATAAAATTTAATAAACATAACCTGTAAGGAAATGCTGGAAAAAGGGAAAATAATACTCATTATCTATCACTTGAAACAAATTTACATTTATTTTATTAATATATCATTATATCCTAGTACTAATATATGGTATTGCGATATTTTTATTATTTTTACTCAAAAGTTTATACTTTATTATTAGATTAAAAATCGGTGAATAAAATCAATTGATACAAAATTTTTCAACTTAGGGAAAAAATAATTTTCATTAGGTTGCTGAGACCAATTTTAACCCTAAAGCTTTTCATTTTATCCGGTTTCTCTTTTATTTACTTCTACATTACTACGTAACTATATGGAACAAGTTAACAAGATAATTATTAAAAAATATAAGAATCAATTTATACATAGCCTGTATTTAGTTTTTAATTAAATTTGTGATTACTAAGAGTTGCTTCGTGATCACTATCATAGAGTTTGAGAAAACGTTCTAATGTAGGTTTATATATATATATATATATATATAGTATATATTATATATATATACCATTATATATATATAAATAATATATAAATATTGAGAAAATATTCATATATATATATATATATATATATATATATATATATATATATATATATATATATATATATATATATATATATATATTTATATATATATATAAAATAAAATATATATATATATATATATATTTATATTATATATATATATATATATATTATATATATATAATATATATATATATTATATAATATATATATATTTCCTTTTATTCTTAAAGCATGAAGTAAACAAAATCATGCTACAATTGCTATCTTTTCTATATATGAGCCTTTAGTAGCAAGCTATTTTATACAAACATTACTTAAATCTTTTATAGATCTCATAAATTTTCTTTTCATGTTTCTTTTGACCTATTTGGGTACATACAATTCTTTTAACACTTATTATAAATGTTGCTATATCAGTTATTGCTATCATTAATACTCCAATTTGTATATTAAATATAACAGCCAAGTTGTTAGGATCTGATTGAGCAAATTCTCGTTTATCTGATTAAAATGTAATAATGATGATCTCATCCGAGACTTTCATCCATTTATATAGTTTAACCAAATGAGTTAAAGAGGGTGTAGGAGTAAGAATAGCTCCGGAATCGTTTAAAGTGTAATGAAGGCAAATGTTTGAGTGAAAAGTTCAGCTTTAGTAGAAGACATAACTGCAATTGTGGCATCGGAAGATACTAGAGGAGGGAAAGAGGAAGAATCAAAGTTAGAATTGACAATCTTTGCAAAATGCCAGAAAGGAAGAGGAGGCAGAAAGATTATTTGCATTTTCTACGGAGAAGAGTTTTTATTGTTACGAAGAATAAATTTTGCAAGATTTTAGGATGAAATACAAGTTTCAGTAGTTTCTGTAGTTTGAAGACGACCATAAAGCCTGAAGGAACGTCCTTGCGGCTAATAATACGAAAACAAGCATGGTTAAATTAAGGTTTGTTAGATTTAGCTAAAGGGAATGAATATAGAATGTAGGCTTCCATGCCAGAGAGAATCTCCTCGATTATGCGCTCTGAACACTCCAAGGGACCTCTCACCCAACCGATGCAGGAGCCATTCCATGGGAAGTCAAATAATTATGACAGCAAGTCCTACTAGTTTCCGGCTGTAAAATGTCGAAGACGTTTCCTCACCGTTTCATTGCTACGGAAAACTTTTAGAGATAAAAGAAGATACAGAAAAAAGAAGTTGATCGGAGGAACCCAGAGGGGGAAAGAGTTTAATAGAATAAGGAGAATAATTGGGATTAAGAAAAGATGTAGAATGGATCATGGATACGAGTATGGAGTTTGGACAAGCTGCTCAAAGGAATTCTGGATAGAATAGTGGTATTACTAGCTGTATCTTCAGAATTTGAGGAAAGCCATTGGTGGTGGTGAACGTGAACATCACCAAGAATGGTGATTCCGAGAAAGGTGAAGAAGAGAGGATGTGTTCTAATTTAGAGTTTAGGTAGTCAAAGAATTTAGGATATTAAGTTAAGTTAGGAGACAGAAATACAGAACAAATGTATTTAGCAGCAGATTGATGGAATAGCTTGAGCCATAAGGTGAAAAATTCGAGGACACCAAATCAGAGACAGGAGAACAAACAACATCATTGGCCACCGAGGCACAACAAAAACATTTGACTAAAAATTGAGGATAGAGACAGCAAGAGGGATCATAGAAGGTTTTGCTAACAGTACGCTCAAATGCTAAAGTTTCGGTTAAGAACAAGTGATGAATGAGGCCTAGAGGAGGAGAGGTGAAGTTCAACAAAGTTAGTGCAAAGGCCGAGAAGGTTGCAATAATTATTGAAGAAAGAATATCGTGCATCTTAGCAGGCCGACAACTCTGTGACGGTATCAACCCCAAAACCCTGTGACGATACCAACCCCAAACTCTGTGACTGTACCAAATTCACCACCAGAGACCACCAACTCCCCAGTAATAAGGGGGGGAGAGGCAGACAAGAGGCTGTTTTTGGAAGCCACCTCTATTGATTTCTAAGGGGCTAATCATGTGGTTACCATTTTTTGATTTATTTTTTTAAAAGGAAATTCCTGCCTGTAATTGTGATTCATGGTGTGCGATAAAGGAGTGTCTTCTCTAGTGTAAGAAGAATATGGCTATGAGAGCAACGTGGGGCAGGTCATTGGAGCGCCTTCGGATATGCTCTTACAAAACCATATATGCAAAATGAGGGTGGGGTAATCTCTTAGCTTCGGATGCGCTACATCCTTTCCAGCATATATATATATATATATATATATATATATATATATATTATATATATATATATAAGTATATATATATATATATATATATATATTATATATATATATATATATAATAATATATCATATATATATATATAAATTAATATATATATATATATATATTTATATATATATAGTATATATATATATATATATAAATATACATATATAATATATATATATATATATATATATATATTTATATAATTATATATATAATTAATATATATATATATATATATATATATATTATATATATATATATATATATATATTATATATATATATATATATATATATATATATATAATATATATATATATATTATATATATATATATATAATATAATGTTCAAGAAAAAAACATATAATAGGAAGGTAAAGAATAACTGCCTTCCCAAGATGGAACCACCGCCATGTTGCGACTGAGGAACAATATACCCGGTGCGTTACACGATTGAGCTATCCTCCAGCCAAAAAACTGGATTGCAAGAACAGTTTATAAAGCAACCGAGCTCCCTCAAGGCGACATCACCAGGTGCCCAGCCTGTTCTATCCCTCGTTTTTTATATTGTAGATGTTAAAATAATTGCCATAATAATCGTAATTATATAAGATGTTAAAAGAAAAAGAACAAATATAATAGGAAGGTAAAGAATAACTGCCTTCCTCCGGGATTGAACCACCGCCATGTTGCGACTGATGACAATATACCCGGTGGTTTACGACTGAGCTATCCTCCAAGCCAAAAACTGATTTAAAGAACAGTTATATAAAGCAACCGAGCTCCCCTCGTCAAGGCGACATCACCGGGTGTCCAGCCTGTCCCTATCCTCGTTCTTTATATTGTAGATGTTTAAATATTGCATAATAAGGCAATTATTTATAAGAATTTAAAAGAAAGAACACTATAAAGGGAAGGTAAAGAATAACTGCCTTCACCGGGATTGAACCACCAACCATGTTGCGACTGAGGACAATATACCCGGTGGGTTACGACTGGAGCTATCCTCCCAGCCAAAAAACTTGGATTCAAGAACAGTTATAAAGCAACCCGAGCTCCTCTTCAAAGGCGACAATCACCAGGTGCTCCAGCCTGTTTCCCCTATCCCTTTTGGCATTGGAGGAGTAGCTCAGTCGGTAACGCACGTTGATTTTTAGACTCAGTGGCACATGAAGGCTGGTTCAAGTTCCCGGAGGTTGTCTGTATCTGCAAGTTCCTTCATTATATGTCCTTTTTTACATCTAATATAATTGCGATTATTATGCAATATTTAACATCTACAATATAAATGAACGAGGGATGGACAGGCTTGCACACTGGTGATGTTCGCCCTTGAAGGGAGCTCGTTTGCTTTATACTTTTCTTGAATCCAAGTTTTTTGCTGGGAGGTAGCTCAGCCGTAACGCACCGGGTATATTGTCTTCAGTCGCAACATGGCGGTGGTTTCAAATCCCGGAGAAGGCAGTTTATTTCTTTACCTTCCTATTATATGTCCTTTCTTTAACATCTTAATATAATTGCGATTATATGCCATATTTAAAATCTAGAAGTATATAATGAACGAGGGATAGGACAGGCTGACACCTGGTGATGTCGCCTTGAAGTGAGCTCCGGTTTTGCCTTTATAACTGTTCTGTGATCAAGTTTTTGGCTTGGTATTTGGATAGCTTCAGTGCGTAACGGCACTTCGGGTATATTTTGTACCTCAGTCACAGACACTGGCGGCTGGTCATCCGGAGAAGGCAGTTAATTCTTTAGCTTCCTTTTACACGTTCATTTATTAGCATTTCTATAGTTTATTGAACGATTATTTAATGCATTCATATTTCTATCTGGATATGATAATTATTTACATATACAGGTATAGTTAGTAGTTATTGTATATGAGTAGTAATATATGTGTGTATATTATATGGTGATGATATAATATAGTATTAGGTTATATATATTTATCTATTTACTTATTTATCTATTGTTTATTTAATTATCATTTTTAGGAGCATTGGATATAGTATATATATACATATATATCTTTGAAGGGTTAATATATTATATATTAGATAGTGGTTGATAGTGGGGGGTGGTGATTGTGTTGGATTATTTATTTATATTATTGGTATGAGGTTTAATATTTCATTGGTCAAGCCTTTTGCTATAAAGTTTTTCAGCGTAAAGTGTTATTAGTTTATCATTTTTATGATATCTCAGCGTTGTTTATTATGAAAACATTTTCGGTGTTCGGTGTTCGATGTTCGGTTTCTTGTTTCAGACATCCGTTTTCCGGTTTCCGGAAGTTCGAGAGGATAGCTCTTCTCTCTCTCTCTTCTCCTCTCTCGGGTCTCTGCGTGCGTCTTCTCAGTCTGTCTCTGCGTTTCGATCTCTCTTTCGGCCTGCTTCTCAGTCTCTCCTTCATCATGATTCTTTCTCGGTTTAGTGGCTCGGATGATTCTCTTTGTCATGTAGAGGTTGTGCTATTCCTCTCTCGTCATTTGTTTACTTCTTCTTTACTCGTCTTGTCAATCTCTAGCCTCATTCTTCTTTTTTTTAATTATTTCTATTCCTTATATAAGCTTTCAGAGCTTTTTTGTTATATTATGGCTGCCTGAAGAGAGAAAAAGAGAGATAGATAGAGAGTCTAGAGAGAGGGAGTGGTGGTGTCAAACATAATAGAGAGAGGGACGGTTAGAGGGAGTGAGGGAGAGAGAGAGAGTAGAGAAGTAGAGCAGTGGTAGAGAGGGAGGGTTAGAGTATGTGAGAGAGAGGAAATGGACCTTTATTACTGCACTGGTGCGGGTTTATCGTCGAAAGAGATTTGTTCTGGGTAAGCGGCGAATTCTTCTTGCAAGTTCTTTCCCTTTCATTTTTCTTTATATAGATATATATATATATATATATATATATAGATAGTAATATATTATATATATATATATATTATTATTATAATAATTATATCATATGTTTATATATATATATATATTATTATCTTATTTAATATATAATATATATATATAATATATATTGTGATATTATTATTAATAATAATATTATAATTAGTATTTAAGTATTATATATATATATCAATATATTATATATATATTTATTTATATATAGGTATATATATAGTGATATAATATATATATACGTATTATTATTATGATATATATATATAGTAGCTGTATTATTTATATATATATTGATATACTGTATATATTATATATATACTTATATGATTATTATTATTATATATATATGATTATTATATATATGTAATATATATTATATATATATATTTATATAATATATATATATATAATATAATAATATATATATTAAATATATATATTATATATATATATATATTATATATATATGATAGTTGCTGTATTATAATTGGCTGGAACTGGGCTTTATGTACATATAGTATAGTAAATTGAAATAAATGAAATTGTACTTTTTAACTAATTCGCAAATTCATAGCTATATATTAGATAATGTGACTGAACTTATATTAATAATAATAACAATTTATAATGATGATAATAATGATAAATAATTAATAATAATAATAATAATAATTAATAATATAGATAAAATAATAATTAATAATAATATAATAATAAATATATAATAAAATATATAAGAATTTAATAATAATATAATAAATAAAATAATGAATAATAATAATAATAAAATTTTTTATTATATTATTATTTATAATAAATAATAATTAATTATTACTATTATTGATATATTATTATTATTATTATTATTTATTATTATATTATTATTATTATTATTATTATTCATTATTATGTATTATTATTATTTATTATTATTATTAATTATGTATTATTATTATTTATAAAATATTATTATTATTATTATTATTATTATTATTATTATTATTATTATTATTATTATTATTATTATTATTATTATTATTATTATTATTATTATTATTATTATTCAATTATTATTATTAATATTATTATTATTATTAATTATTATTATTCATTATTATTTACATTATATTAATTTTATTTAAAAAAACATATCAAATTTAAGAAAAAGGATTACCATCTCTTAAAGATGAGGGGGATCACAGCAAAATCTAGCATCCCCCCCACTGTGGTGGTGGTGCTGGGGATACTCCACCACAACCACCACTCCCACTCTCACTCCCACTCCGATTTTAAGTAAATTGTATCTTTGGTCTTCAACAGCTTTAAATCCCCTCCTGTCCATAAATGGCAATAATATGAAACTGTTTCCACAGAAACACTCCTTACCAAGTCATCTTAATTAAAGATTTTGAGCATCCTTTGAACTAACCTCATCGTCAGAAAGGAGTCTTGGATAAAAGTCTGTGAGTGTGTAGGACATCGATGCTGTCTCGAGGAAGCCTTCTTCAACGAGGCCCTTCGGAGGCTCCATGTAAAGTACCAAAGGATTCTGCAAGTAAATCAGTTTTCAAATGTGAACAAGTTGAAACTGAACAATTCTTGGAGAAATGATTTACGAGCAGCTTGTTTCAAGCAGTCCAAAGGACAAGGTATGTGCTGGACCTGTGCCTAATAGTGAGGAACGCTACAGATGGTAACACGTGAGTGGTGGAAGAAGAGGCTGAGCAAGCGGGTAAAGCTAAACAAAAGAAGCCTGGTTTCGAATGTACTAAAGGCAATATGATGATTCAAAGAAGTTGTTTGAGATGTTTATGAAAATATAACTATAAAAGAATATAAAAAGCTGCACCCCTACTCTTCGTATGAGAATTAAGACAGCGGTCAACATGAACTTTAGTTTGGAGAAAAGGAGCGTGATTGGGACATTATCAAGGAATATTGGCAAGGCATCTCTCCTGAGCGAAGCGCGAAAGCGCTTACATCCCTGAAATGAAGACAATAAGGGTAATCTGCTGAATAATGAGTTAGTGAGGATGGTGGCTTTTGTAACTGATTTTTGGATGTGAGGGGGAGTGTTTGAATAGAACACTTCAAGAATCCTGTTAAAATTATTTAAATCTATGTAATCTAAAGTGTTTCTAGTTGATTTATGTGTTGTTGGGTTTTGATGGTGCTTCAATTGCAAGGAATCACCGAAGATATTTTGCGCGGAGGTGCGAGGCATTAGTAAAGCGAGAAAGGTAATGGGTGACGCAATAGAGACAGTTGATGAGAATGTTAGATCTCGTAGGTATAGATGACAATTACTGGTGAAATGATTAAGAACGGAGGGAGATGCGTGATTGATTGTGATTTGCGAAGATGTGTAAATACGAGCGTTTTTGGAGGGGTATAGTTCAAGGGATCTGGAGAGGCAGAATAGTACCCCTTAGTAATAACTGGGTAAGCGGAGATAAGGGAGACTGTGAAATTATACGGCGGAATGTAGTTTCATTGAGTGTGTGCAAGGGAAGATATATGCTAGTATTCATAGTTTCGCAAGAGTGTCGGTCGGGTGACTGAAGGATGGATTGGGTTGAGCTCATTTAGGTTACTTTTGTTAGTGGTAGGATGTGTGGATCAAATACTTACATTGAAATGAATGACTGGGAGAAAATAAGGGAGAAGAAAGAACTGCAATTGTATTTACGGTTTCTATGGATTTGAAGACCACGGCCGTCATAGATCGATTAATAGGAATGCTCTATTGGCAGGTGTTATGTAATATATATGGTGTTGGGTCGGCTAGTGCTCTGAATTGGTGACTCAAAGTATGTATGGTTATGAGATCTTAGTGAGCTTGTCGTGTTATAGTTAATATAATGGCTGCTCACAAAGTGATTGCTTTCCCTCATTCCCACATAGCCGTTGTGAGAGACATGGGATGTAGTGTATGACCCTTGAGTGTAGTTTAATTGTTATATGAGTGGGTTAATGAAGAATTAGAGATGTGGGGTGGCAGGAAATGGTTGTTAGATGATGGAGATGTGGGAGTGAGTTGGAGGGTGGCCTATATATTCTAATGCGGAATAATTTGGTTTGTGTGGTGAATCTGATAGAGAGTTTGAAGACGGACATTGGTACATAGAGATTTTGGCAGTGTTTGATGTGGAAAAGGAAGGGTTGAGAAGTAAACGAGAAATAGAGTAACGTCTATGGTTGTTGAAGATGAGGACATATTATTCTGGCTGTGAAGTTGTTAGATGGTGAGCAGTGGACAAGTGTCCTGAGTTCTCATAATTATTTATTGGATATTATGTTGGTATAGAATTAGGGACGCCGACTCGCATCGTCGATGTGTAAGTAGGACATGTTTGTGATTATTGGCTGTGTGTCAATTTAAATTCGTTTCTGCGTCCCCCAAAAGGAAAATGATAAAAAGAAAGAATTAAGTCTTGTAGTTAGATATATAGGTGTCTCATTCATGCCATGGGTCTATGTTGTTAACTGTGTTAATTGTTAGTAGTAGCTTTATTGGGTCTGAAGAATAGGAGGTTATATCCCGATCTACACAGTATTCCATTTGCTGTTCCAGACATTTCATGGACATTTACTTAGGCATTTAGGTGTGAAGAAGAATTGATAAAATGAGGAATCGAACGTATTAGAGAGTTTTTATGTGGTGTGGAAGAAAGGGATCATGAAGAAGCAATTATTAATAACCGTAACATTGTCTCGCAGATGGTTTTGGTCCAATCGTGAAAGGCTAGAACTCAGACAGTCGGTTGATTATAGCGGTATCGTTACCAATGTTTTTGTAGTTTTTGAATCTGAATCGACCGGTTGGAGACCGAAGAAAAAGTGGGATTGAGTCAGTAAACGAATGTCTTGAAGGAGAAAAATGTGAGTTTGGCCAAGGGCGCAGAAAATTAGTTGGACTATAACTAGGAAACGATGAATGGCGTTTGCGTTTGTCGATGAGGGGAGTATTGGTTGTGGAGCCCACCTGGGCCGCCAGCAGGCATCCGCAACCCTACTACTCTTGATGTATATGCCATTAGTCGGAGGGTCCGTCTGCCGATCACGTGACGCTCTAGAGAGGGGATTTTCTGACTGTTCGTTCCGTGTTTGTCCACTCAATAGTGTTATATTCCCTTCCCGGAGGCGGCCTGGTTTAAGAAAACGCTGTGGCGTTTTTTCTTTTCTGATCAAAACTTCCCCCATCGTAGTTCATTGTTTCGTTCTACTACTGGTCTCAGATTTTCTCACCACTCAATGTTCACATGATACAACAGCACCTCCTACCGTTCCTAGCTCCCCCCTTCCTGACCGCCACAACCAGCCGGCCACTCGGAAGCACAGAGTGATGATATGTAAAATTTATTATATCTTATTTATATAAAACCCTACATAAACCTTACCCTTAAGCATAAAACCTCCCCTACTCCCTTCACTCCATACTCCTTTCATCCTCTATACCCATACTCAATCACCATATAGTATATAATACTTATATGTTAATTCACACCCTCACTCATTATTCTATCCCATATTCCTATATATTATTCACACGCCGTATATTTTACCCCCCCTCATAGTTATATATATATATATATAATGTTACTTCTTACTTACCTTTTCAATCCCCTGTTATATATTAAAACCCAATTATAAATAAATTAAATATATAATTTATTCCACCCCCTCTTATTCTTACCCCTTATATATAATAAACATTTAAAATATAATATATATAAAACCAAATATTATACTCACCTTATGGGTAAAATCACCGTATTCCACAATATATTCAAATATAATATATATCGATATATTAGTGTTACTTAGTTATATTGATGGAACTCACTTACTTTTAATAGGTTGCATAAAAGTACGCTTATACTCATCACCTATCACTATATCCCAAATATAAGGAATACACTTGAGTAATAAGTATATATATATATATATATATATATTATAGTATATATTATACCATTTCTTTATTATGTTTATTATTTTGAAAATAAATAACTACTTAAAATATATAAAACCCGCCTTTTTGAAGTTTCAGATTTTTCTTAGTTATATTATATTTATAGTTATATACTCCACTTCTCTATTTTACGTACTTACTACTCACTACCTAATATTATATATGAGTTAATCGTAAGGACACTACGGCTTTCACTGAGAAGCGGACCTACACTGGTTAATTACTCAACCCCTAGCATGGCACTCGGGTCTGAGCTTATACATCATAAAGTTATTGCTAACACAACACTTTATTTTGTTTCTAATTGAATGTAATTTAAAAAAAAACAATAACAATAAAATTTATATTCTTTAGCACTCTCACTACGAATAGTCCCTCAATACTTACTCATAATCAGATGATTCAATGTAGTAATATGAATAATATACGGTTTTCTTTGAAAGAATACAAGAAAAAAAACGTTTATGCTATCCACCGTGGGAAGACTCATTCGAAAAAAATATGTGCCCGGATTCACTTCTTTAGAAGTTGATAAATACGACCATTCAAAATAATAATCATAATAAAATAAATAGAAATAATAATTATATTAATATAATATACTTAACCATAACCATAATAATAATAACAAGATAACTAATAATAATAATAATCTAATAAATAAATATAGTAATTAATATCACTACATCACGAGTAATCACACTTTAATTATCAGTCGAAGTTATGATTTCTAAGGATAAAGCGCCCCAGAAAAAAGTAAATAACTTATTAAAACCAAAAACACTATTGATGTTCCCTCTTCATTGAACACCTTTCTAAACATCCCCGGCCGGCAGAGCACCCACGCGATGGTATGAGATTGACCTTATGCAACAGGGCACCTCTGATAAATGATAATGATAATTTTTTTAATATATCCTGTTTATCACTTTTTCCCTTATATATAAATTCATTTAAATATATATATTATAATACATATATATATAATCCAGTAATATATATAATAATAAATAATAGATATATAATAATGATAATAATAAATATACTAATAATAATAATAGTAATCAATATATAAATAAGTAATAAATAAAAATAATAAAATAATAATAATAATAATAATAATATAATATAGTAATGGAAGTACTAGGGTTCTACAAAACAACAACAACAACGATTAATGATGTGAATAATAATAATAATTAGCTTAATGCAAAGGCGGCTAGGATATAATAATATTATGGCTAATAATTAAAATTTGAATGATTAATGAATCTCACCAAGGTAAATAATAAGTGGGTGAAATAAAACAATAACATAATATTAAAATTAATAATTTAACAATAATACACTAACAATTAAACATATACACGCTACAATAATATATAATTATTTTAATTATAATAATCAATAATAATAATAATATAATAATAATAATAATATAATCTCATATAATAATAATAATGAATAATAATAATAATAATAATAATATAATAATAATAATAATATATATAATTATAATATACAAATAATGATAATAATACTTAATTTATTAATAAAGTAACAATAATAATGAATAATAAAATAATAATAGATTCTACCATAATAATAATAAATAAATCACACTAATCATATAATAATAATAATACATAATAATAAAATATGATAATGAATATCACATAATAATATACATAATAATAATAAATAATAATAATAATAATAAATAATCTGATATTGTCTGCGATGGAAAGAAGCAAAAAGCTTAAAAAAAGTCTTACCTAACCCCCTTTTAAAGTCAACCGTGTGCCTCTAATACCCTTCTTTTGAAAAAACATTCTCCAGAACCCCTCGACTCACATCATAATCTGCTCTAGCTTGCCAACTGTAAATCTACAGATCCCTTTCCTAAAGTGTCATAGTACATACTATTGGCGCCACACGCAACGACTTCCTATTTGCAGACACTATATAACACAAATATATGAAACTTAACTACTACAAGACAACCCTAACTCTGCACTTTCCAAACATAGAACTACCCACAACCATACTATTAGATGTTCCTACATGACATCTCATCTATTATCATAGAACATGAGATTTTTCTGTATTTAATATATATTTCTTAAAAATTTATGTTTTAACATAAAAACACGATTTTCTTAATTAATTGTCCGTGATTTTCAAACAACCATTCTTGAAATTTCAAAATGATGCTTATCTTTAAGAAATATAAATCCCAAACTTTCAGTACAATTATTTGTTTGTGTTAGTTATATAAATTTTATGACTTCTATTAACACATCTAAAAGAGGTTGCTTCATTTTGGCTGAAAGTTAGTTCTAATTGTGTGTAAAATTTACTTACTAATCTGATTGTATTTATCTTCAAAAGTCTCATTTCTTACGTATCTTATATTGCATTTAAAAATAAAATCCACATACCCCCACCCCACCTGCAACTGTTAGCAAGAGAGAGTCACGCTCTCTCTCTCGTCTCTAAATTTCAGCAACTTTATATATATATATTTCTCACTCACCTCACATATTATATCTATATATTATATATATATATCTATCATACTATACTAGGGCCTCACTACCTTAATATAACTACTATATATACTATATTATTTAGTATTCTTTATATTAATAATTATGTTCCTTATTCTTATATATGTAGCGTACTAGCGCCATTCATTCTACCCCCGCATTTATATATATATATTATATTTATAGTATATTTATCCATCTGTACTAATAATTTAAAGGTAATAAGATAAATTTTGTTATTTTTTTATTTTTCTTCTTAATGTATTACGTTATACCAGCGCAACCGTTGTTGGACCATCATATCTATATATACCACCATACAGGCTTCCAATTTTGTAACTACTCGCATTTTTATTAATTTAACCACATTTCGATATATTATACCCAATCAAGAGGAATAGAAACCACGCCCCTTCTCACATCACGGTGTCGAATAACAGTATAGGTGAAAAAGAGTCTGTTCACCTCGTATTTTGATTTAACGTATACTTTATCATATTGGTTTGACGTCCATGATTGAAATATACGTAACTGTAGAACTTCTTGGACAGGATACTGCATTCCATCAGGTTAATGTATGTTCTTGGTAGATTTAGGTTATAAATATGGTTCTATAAGGAGTATGAAACAGTTTTTTAATATATTAAGTGCAACGTTTAATATTATATATATATATATATATATTATATATTATATATATATATATCTATATATATATATATTGTATAGTATATGATATTATGCCTTATCCATCATATTCTTAATAGTATGATATATTTATATATAATATTATTATATAATAACTTCAACCATTATTATTTTTTGAATATATAATCATTCATACCTAACGTTTTGATTGAAAATTTGATAGCCAATCATTTACTACTAACGAATAATAACACTTCAAACTAGTTAGTGGTTCCCAGACCCCGAGCCCG